>JAKWBO010000770.1:0-27434 GCA_034336685.1 Luscinia luscinia | reverse complement strand
ATACCTGGGACACACCCACACACACTGGGGCACACCACACACACCTGGGACACACCTGGGGCACACGTGGGCGTGGCCATGGCCATACTGGTGACATCCTGTCCCTGTGTGTCCCCAGAGCCCCCACACCTGGGACACACCTGGGGCACACGGGCGTGGCCATACTGGTGACATCCCTGTCCCTCTGTGTCCCCAGAGCCCCCACACCTGGGACACACCTGGGGCACACGTGGGCGTGGCCATGGCCATACTGGTGACATCCCTGTCCCTGTGTGTCCCCAGAGCCCCCACACCTGGGACACACCCACACACCTGGGGCACACCTGGGGCACACCCACACACACCTGGGGCACACCCACCCCACCTGGGGCACACCTGGGGCACACCCACTCCCACCTGGGGCACACCTGGGGCACACCCACACCCACCTGGGACACGTGCGGCGTGGCCATGGCCGTGCTGTGACATCCCTGTCCTGTGTGTCCCCAGAGCCCCTCGAGTCGGCCGGCCGTGGCCCCCGAGGCCGGGGCGGGAGCAGGAGCCCGGGCGCTGCGGGGGGCCACGCGCCCGCCTAGCCCCCCCCCCTGGCCGCGCCCCCGGCTCCCGCTCCCCCCGCGGCCACGGCCCCGCCCCCCCCGCGGCTACGGCCCCGCCCCCGCGGCCACGGCCCCGCCCGGCGAGAGGAGCCGCCCTGCGGGGGGCGGGCGGGGGACAGCGAGACCGAGAGCGACCACGACGACGCGTGAGTGGGGCCCGTGACACCCTGTGACACTGTCACCTCTGTGTCACTCTGTGTGTCACCCTCTGTGTCACCCTGTGTGTCACTGTCACCCTGTGTGTCATCCTGTGTGTCACCCTGTGACACTGTCACCCTGTGTGTCACTCTGTGTCACCCTGTGTGTCACTGTCACCCTGTGTGTCACTGTGTCACCTCAGTGTCACTGTGACTGTGTCACCCTGTGTCACTGTCACCCTCTGTGTTACCCTGTGTGACACCCTGTGTGTCACCCTCTGTGTCACCCTCTGTGTCACCCTCTGTGTCACTGTCACCCTGTGTCACCCTCTGTGTCACCCTGTGTGTTAACCCTGTGTGACACTGTCACCGTGTGACACCCTGTGTGTCACCCCTGTGTGTTACTGTGTCACTGTGTCACCCCAGTGTCACCCTGTGTGACACCCTGTGTGACACCTTGTGTGTCTCTGTGTCACTCTGTGTCACCCTGTGTGTCACTCTATGTGTCACTGTGTCACCCTGTGTCACTGTGTCATTGTCACTGTGTCACCCTGTGTCACCTCTGTGTCACCCTGTGTGACACTCTGTGTGTCACTGTGTCATTGTCACCCTGTGGCACCCCTGTGTCACTCTGACCCATCTTTGTGACACTGACCCTGTGACCTCAGTGTTCCTGTGACTCCATGGCCTTGTCGCTCTGTGACCTCGCGACCCCGTGACCCTGTGACCTTGTGACCCCGCGTGGCTCTGCCCCAGTCCCTGTGTCCCCATCCCTGTGACCCCGTGACCTCGTGGCCTTTTGACCCTGTCCCTGACCCTGTGACCTTGTGGTCATGTGTACCTCTGTGACCTCTGTGACCTCTGTGACCCTGTCCTGCCCCTGATCCCCCGCCCTCTGTCCTTGACCTTGTCCCCATCCCTGTGTCCCCCAGGTTCCTGTCTGTCTGTCTGTCTGTCTGTCTGTCCCTCACCCTGTTTATTTGTCTGTCTGTCTGTCCCTGTGACCCTGTCTGTCTGTCCCTCTGTCCCCTCAGGTTCCTGTCTGTCAGTCTGTCTGTCCCTGTCTGTCCCTCACCCTGTCCCTCTGTCTGTCTGTCCCCACAGGTTCCTGTCTGTCTGTCTGTCTGTCTGTCCCTGACCCTGTCTGTCTGTGTCCCCAGGTTCCTGTCTGCCTGTCTGTCTGTCTGTCCTGACCCTGACTGTCCCTCTGTCCATCCATCCGTCCCTCGCAGGTTCCTGTCAGTCAGTCTGTTCCTCACCCTGTCTGTCTGTCTGTCCCCGCAGGTTCCTGTCAGTCTGTCTGTCCCTGACTGTCCTCTCTGTCCTTCCCCGCAGGTTCCTGTCTGTCAGTCTGTCTGTCCCTCACCCTGTCCCTCTGTCTGTCCCTGACTGTCCGCCTGTCCCGCGAGGTTCCTCGGTCTGTCAGTCAGTCTGTCCCTCACCCTGTCCCTCTGTCTGTCCCTGACTGTCCCTCTGTCCATCTGTCCCGCGAGGTTCCTGTCAGTCAGTCTGTCCCTGACTGTCCCTCTGTCTGTCCCTGTCCCTGTCTGTCTGTCCCTGACTGTCCCTCTGTCCGTCCGTCCCGCAGGTTCCTGTCAGTCAGTCTGTCCCTGACTGTCCCTCTGTCCGTCTGTCCCGCGAGGTTCCTGTCTGTCTGTCTGTCTGTCAGTCAGTCTGTCTGTCCCTGTCAGTCAGTCAGTCTGTCCCTGACTGTCCCTCTGTCCTTCCCCCGCAGGTTCCTGTCTGTCAGTCAAGTCTGTCTGTCCCTGACTGTCCGTCTGTCCCGCAGGTTCCTGTCTGTCAGTCAGTCTGTCTGTCTGTCGGTCTGTCTGTCCCTCACCCTGTCCCTCTGTCCGTCTGTCCTGCAGGTTCCTGTCTGTCCCTCTGTCTGTCCCTGACTGTCCCTCTGTCTGTCCCGCAGGTTCCTGTCTGTCCCTCTGTCTGTCCCTCACCCTGTCCCTCTGTCCGTCTGTCCTGCAGGTTCCTGTCTGTCTGTCTGTCCCTCACCCTGTCCCTCTGTCCGTCTGTCCCGCGGGTTCCTGTCTGTCAGTCAGTCTGTCTGTCTGTCGGTCTGTCTGTCCCTGACTGTCCCTCTGTCCGTCCGTCCCGCAGGTTCCTGTCGTCGCTGGTGGCCCCGGGCTGCCGCTGCCGCTGGCGACGGGCAAGCGCCGCACGCAGTCGCTGAGCGCGCTGCCCAAGGAGGGCGACAAGGAGGGGCGCAGCCCCAGCAAGGTGGGACACCCTAACTGCACCCCAAATATCCCCAAAATGCGCCTGAAACAGCCCCAAAATGCACCTGAAATATCCCAAAATACACCTGAAATATCCCCTAAAATGCGCCTGAAACAGCCCCAAAAATTCACCTGAAACATCCCCAAAAAGTGCCTGAAACAGCCCCAAAAATTCACCTGAAATATCCCCAAAATTCCGCCTCTGAAATATCCCCAAAATTCACCTGAAACATCCCCAAAATACACCTGAAATATCCACAAAATGCACTGAAACAGCCCCAAAATTCACCTGAAACATCCCCAAAAGCGCCTGAAACACCCCCAAATTCCACCTGAAACACCCCCAAAAATTCACCTGAAATAGCCCCTAAATTCCACCTGAAACAGCCCCCAAAAATTCACCTGAAATATCCCCAAAATTCCGCCTGAAACATCCCCAAAATGCACCTGAAACACCCCTAAATTCCACCTGAAACACCCCCAAATTCCACCTGAAACATCGCCAAAATACACCTGAGACATCCCCAAATTGCACCTGAAACATCCTCAAAATGCCCCTGAAATATCCCCAAAATGCGCCTGAAACTGCCCCAAAAATTCACCTGAAATATCCCCAAAATACACCTGAAACATCCCCAAAATACACCTGAAATATCCCAAAATGCACCTGAAACAGCCCCAAAATTCCACCTGAAACATCCCCAAAATTCCACCTGAAACATCCCCAAAATTCCACCTGAAACATCCCCAAAATACACCTGAAATATCCCCAAATTCCACCTGAAACAGCCCTCTAAATTCCACCTGAAACATCCCCAAATTCCGCCTGAAACATCCCCTAAATTCCACCTGAAACATCGCCAAAATGCACCTGAGACATCCCCCAAATTGCACCTGAAACATCCCCAAAATTCCACCTGAAACATCCCCAAAATACACCCCAAATGCCCCTAAATTGCGCCTGAAACATCCCCAAAAATTCACCTGAAACATGCTAAATTCCACCTGAAACACCCCCAAAAATTCACCTGAGACATCCCCCAAATTCCACCTGAAACATCCTCAAAATGCCCCTGAAATATCCCCCAAATGCACCTGAAACACCCCCAAAAATTCACCTGAAATATCCCCAAAATGCACCTGAAACATCCCCCAAATTCCACCCCAAAGAGCCCCAAATTGCACCTGAAACATCCCCCAAAATACACACCCCAATTACCCCAAAATGCAACCTAGAACACTCCCAAAATTCCACCTGAAATATCCCCAAAATACACCTGAAAAACCCTCTGAAATTCCACTGAAATATCCCCCAAATTCCTCCTGAAATACTCTCCAAATGCTGCCTGAAATTCCCCCAACATCCCCCTGAAATATCCCCAAAATCCCTGAAATCATCCCAAAAATTCACCTGAAATCATCCCAAAATTCACCTGAAATACCCCCAAAATTCCACCTGAAACACCCTAAAATTCCACCTGAAACATCCCGAAAATACACCCTAAATACCCCAAAATGCACCTGAAACATCCCCAAAAATTCACCTGAAATATCCCCAAAATACACCTGAAAAACCCTCTGAAATTCCACTAAAATATCCCCCAAATTCCACCTGAAACATCCCCAAAATACACCCCAAATGCCCCCAAAATGTCGCCCCCTGAAACACCTAAAACACCCCCAAAAATTCACCTGAAATTCCCCCAAATTCCCCTGAAATCATCCCAAAAATTTCACCTGAAATCATCCCAAAATTCCACCTGAAATTCCCCAAACGCCTAAACGCCTCCCTGGGGTGGGGGTCTCTCTTAGCCCCACCCACCAGGGCGTGTCCCACTGACCACGCCCCTTAATTTACATATTCATCTGACCACACCCCTTAATTTACATATCATACTGATCACACCCCTTAATTTACATATTCCCATGACCCTACCCCTTAATTTACATATTCCACTGACCTGCCCTTATATGGACCTGACCTGCTGGCCACACCCCCTATGGGCGTATCCCACTGGCCACACCCCTCAATTTACATACTGTGGTGACCACACCACTTAATTTATGTATTCACCTGACCACGCCCCTTAGTTTACATACCGTGCTGACCACACCCCTTAATTTACATACCACACTGACCTGCCCTTATATGGACATGTCCTGCTGGCCACACCCCCTATGGGCATGTCCTCACTGACCACACCCTTAATTTACATATTCCTGACCTGCCCTTATATGGACATGTCCGCTGACCACACCCCCTATGGGTGTGTCCACATTGATGGGCGTGTCCCTGGTGGGCGTGTCACCAATGCTAATGGGTGTGTCCCTGATGGGCGTGTCCCTCCACTCCCCCCAGCGGGACAAGGATCCCATCCCTCCATTTCCTTACCCCACTGACCACACCCGATGGGCGTGTCCCGACTGATGGGCGTGTCCCCAATGCTAATGGGCGTGTCCCTGATGGGCGTGTCCCCAATGGGCGTGTCCCCAATGGGCGTGTCCCTGACGTGCTCCCTCCCCTCCCCCAGCGGGACAAGGAGCCCATCCCTCCATTTCCTTACCCCACTGACCACACCCGATGGGCGTGTCCCCACTGATGGGCGTGTCCCCAATGCTAATGGGCGTGTCCCTGATGGGCGTGTCCCTGGTGGGCGTGTCCCCAATGGGCGTGTCCTGACGTGTGTCCCCTCCCCAGCGGGACCAGGAGCACATCCCTCCATTTCCTTACCTTGATGGGCGTGTCCCCACTGATGGGCGTGTCCCCACTGACGGGCGTGTCCTCCCTGACGTGTGTCCTCTCCCCCCAGCGGGACAAGGAGCACATCCCTCCATTTCCTTACCCCAATGGGCGTGTCCCCAGTGATGGGCGTGTCCCTGGGGGCGTGTCCCCACTGATGGGCGTGTCCCTCCCTCCCCAGCGGGACAAGGAGCCCATCCCTCCATTTCCTTACCCTGATGGGCGTGTCCCCATTGATGGGCGTGTCCCCAGTGCTAATGGGCGTGTCCCCACTGATGGTCGTGTCCCTGACGTGTCTCCCCCTCCCCCAGCGGGACAAGGAGCACATCCCTCCATTTCCTTACCCCAATGGGCGTGTCCCTGGTGGGCGTGTCCCTGACGTGTCCCCTCCCCCAGCGGAACAAGGAGCACATCCCTCCATTTCCTTACCCTGATGGGCGTGTCCTGGGGGTGTGTCCCCACTGACGGGCGTGTCCCCACTGATGGGCGTGTCCCTGACGTGTGCCCCCTCCCCAGCGGGACCAGGAGCACATCCCTCCATTTCCTTACCCCAATGGGCGTGTCCCCACTGACCACACCCAATGGGCGTGTCCCTGACATACCCCTCCTGCAGCGGGACAAGGAGCCCATCCCTCCATTTCCATACCCTGATGGGCGTGTCCCCATTGATGGGCGTGTCCCCATTGGTGGGCGTGTCTCCGGTGGGCGTGTCCCCACTGATGGGCGTGTCCTCCCCTCCCCCAGCGGGACAAGGAGCACATCCCTCCATTTCCATACCCCCAATGGGCGTGTCCCCAGTGATGGGCGTGTCCTTGGGGCGTGTCCCTATTGGTGGGCGTGTCCCCGGTGGGCGTGTCCCTGACGTGTGTCCCCTCCCCCAGCGGGACAAGGAGCACATCCCTCCATTTCCTTACCTGATGGGCGTGTCCCCACTGACCACACCCAGTGGGTGTGTCCCTGATAGGCGTGTCCCTGACGTGTCCCTCCCTCCCCCAGCGGGACAAGGAGCACATCCGCCGCCCCATGAACGCCTTCATGATCTTCAGCAAGCGGCACCGGGCGCTGGTTCACCAGCGGCACCCGAACCAGGACAACCCGCACGGTCAGCAAGATCCTGGGCGAGTGGTGAGTACGCCCTGGGGCCCCGGGAGAAGCAGCAGTACCACGACCTGGCCTTCCAGGTGAGATTTGGGGGGTTTGGGGTCCTGGATGGGGTTTGGGGAGTCACAGGTGAGGTTTGGGGGTCCTGGATGGGGTTTGGGGGCACAGGTGAGGTTTAAGGGGGTCACAGGTGAGGTTTGGGGGTCCCAGGTGAGATTTGGGGGGGCACAGGTGGGGTTTGGGGGTCACAGGTGGGGTTTGGGGGGTTTGAGGGGGTTTGGGGGTCCATGGGGCAGAGGTCCCACGCCCTGGGGCCCCGGGAGAAACAGCAGTACCATGACCTGGCCTTCCAGGTGAGATTTGGGGTGCCAGGTGGGGTTTGGGGGTCACAAGTGAGGTTTTGGGGGGTTTTGGGGTCCATGGGGCAGGGCTGAGTACGCCCTGGGGCCCAGGGAGAAGCAGCAGTACCACACCCTGGCCTTCCAGGTGAGATCTGGGGTCACAGGTGGGGTTTGGGGGAGTCCTGGATGGGGTTTGGGGGTCCCAGGTGAGGTTTGAGGAGGGTTTGGGGTCCATGGGGCAGGGGTCCCACGCCCTGGGCCCGAGGGAGAAGCAGCAGTACCACGACCTGGCCTTCCAGGTGAGATTGGGGGGCACAGGTGGGGTTTGGGGGGCTCCCAGGTGAGGTTTGGGGGGTTTGGGGGTCCTGGATGGGGTTTGAGGGGGTTTGGGGGTCCATGGGGCAGGGCTGGCGCGCCCTGGGGCCCCGGGAGAAGCTTAGCAGTACCACGACCTGGCCTTCCAGGTGAGATTTGGGGGGTTTGGGGGTCCCAGGTGAGATTTGGGGGGTCCTGTATGGGGTTTGAGGGGGTTTTGGGGTCCATGGGCAGGGGTGCCACGCCCTGGGGCCGAGGAGAAGCAGCAGTACCACGACCTGGCCTTCCAGGTGAGGTTTGGGGGTCACAGGTGGGGTTTGGGGGTCCCAGGTGAGATTTGGGGGTTTGGGGGTCCTGGATGGGGTTTGAGGGGGTTTTGGGGTCCATGGGGCAGGGCTGGTACGCCCTGGGGCCCAGGGAGAAGCAGCAGTACCACGACCTGGCCTTCCAGGTGAGATTTGGGGGCACAGGTGAGGTTTGGGGGTTCGGGGGTCCTGGATGGGGTTTGAGGGGGTTTGGGGGTCCATGGGGCAGGGTGCCACGCCCTGGGACCCCGGGAGAAGCAGCAGTACCACGACCTGGCCTTCCAGGTGAGACTGGGGGTCACAGGTGAGGTTTGGGGGTTTGGGGGTCACAGGTGAGGTTTGGGGGGTTTGGGGGTTCTGGATGGGGTTTGAGGGGTCCCAGGTGGGATTTGAGGGGGTTTTGGGGATTTTGGGGGTCCATGGGGCAGGGTGCACGCCCTGGGACCCGGAGAAGCAGCAGTACCACGACCTGGCCTTCCAGGTGAGACTGGGGCTGCCAGGTGAGGTTTGGGGGGTCCCAGGAGGGGTTTGGGGGTCTCAGGTGGGGTTTGGGTGGTCACAGGTGAGGGTTTGGGGGGTCACAGGTGACTTCTGGGGGGTCACAGGTGACTTCTGGGGGGTCCTGGATGGGGTTTGAGGGCATTTGAGGGTCCCAGGTGAGGTCTGGGCGGGGTTTGGGGGTCCTGGATTTGGTTTGGTGAGTCACAGGTGAGGTTTAGGGGTCACAGGTGAGACTGGGGGGCACAGGTGGGGTTTGAGGGGTCTCAGGTGAGCTCTGGGGGGCACAGGTAGGGTGTGGGGGGCACAGGTGAGATTTGGGGGTCACAGGTGACGTTTGAGGGGACCTGGATGGGGTTTGAGGGTCACAGGTGAGACTTTGGGGTAGCAGGTGAGGTTTGAGGGGTTTGGGGGTCACAGGTGGGGTTTGAGGGGTTTTTGGGGGCTTTGGGGGTGCTTTGGGGTGCCAGGTGAGATTTTGGAGGGTCACAGGTGACGTTTGAGGGGGGTTTGAGGGGTCCTGGATGGGGTTTGAGGGTCACAGGTGAGATTTTGGGGTACCAGGTGAGGTTTTGAGGTGCCAGGTGAGGTTTGAGGGGCTCTGGGGGATTTTTGGGGGGTCCCAGGTGAGCTCTGGGGGGTCCTGGATGGGGTTTGGGGGAATTTGGGAGTCCCAGGTGAGGTTTGGGGTGCCCCAGGTAGAATTTGGGGTGAATTTGGGGAATTTTGGGTGTCACAGGTGAGGTTTGGGGGATCTTAGTGGGGAATTTGGGGAGGAATTTGGGCAAATTTTGGGGGACTTTAGAGGTTTGTGGGATTCCAGGTTGAATTTGGGATAAATGTGGGATAAATTTGGGGAGAATTTGGGATAAATTTGGAGAGAATTTGGGATAAATTTGGAGAGAATTTGGGATAAATTTGGGGAGAATTTTGGAGAATTTTGGTGGATTTTGGGGCGCTCGGAGCTCGGGCTCCCCCCGCAGGTCGCGGCCGGCACTGCAGCCCCGGCGGAGCGCGGGAGTTTTTGGGGGGAACTTTTGGGATTTTGGGGCTCGGGATAAATTTTGGGGGTTTATAAAATTTGGGGAGGGGGCGTGGCCTAAGCGCTGCCCCTCCCCCAGGTGAAGGAGGCGCATTTCAAGGCCCACCCCGACTGGAAATGGTGCAACAAGGACAGGAAGAAATCCAGCTCGGAGGGGGGGAGGGGCCCGGGCGGCGCCGGGGGGGGCCCGAAGGAGCCGCGGGAGCGCAGCGCGTCCGAGAGCGCCCCCCCCGCAGGTCTGGGACCCCAAAAACTGCCCAAAAATATCCCAAAATATCCCAAAAATATCCTAAAATATCCCATAATAATCCCCATGGACCCCCGAGAGTGCAGTGCGTCCGAGAGCGCCCCCCCCGCAGGTCTGGGACCCCAAAAACTGCCCCAAAACATCCCATAATAACCCCCAAAAATATCCTAAAATATCCCGAAATATCCCTAAATATCCTAAAATAATCCATAACCACCCAAAATAACCCAAAACATCCCAAAATATCCCCATGGAGCCCCGAGAGCGCCCCCCCCTTACAGGTCTGGGACCCCAAAATTGCCCAAAAACATCCCATAATAACCCCCAAAAATATCCTTAAATATCCCAAAAGTATCTTAAAATATCCCAAAAATATCCTTAAATATCCTAAAATATTCCATAATAATCCCCATGGAGCCCCGAGAGCGCCCCCCCCGCAGGTCTGGGACCCCAAAACTGCCCCAAAACATCCCATAATAACCCCCAAAAATATCCTAAAATATCCTAAAATATCCTAAAATAACCCATAACCACCCAAAATAACCCAAAAACATCCCAAAATATCCCAAAATAACCTAAAAATATCCCATAATAATCCCCATGGAGCCCCGAGAGTGCAGCGCGTCCGAGAGCGCCCCCGCAGGTCTGGGACCCAAAAACTGCCCAAAAATGTCCTAAAATATCCCTAAAATTACCTAAAATATCCCAAAATATCCTAAAATAACCCATAACCACCCAAAATAACCTAAAAACATCCCAAAATATCCCCAGGGAACCCCGAGAGCGCCCCCCCCGCAGGTCTGGGACCCCAAAACTGCCCAAAAACATCCCATAATAACCCCCAAAAATATCCTAAAATATCCCTAAAATTACCTAAAATATCCTTAAATATCCTAAAATAACCCATAACCGCCCAAAATAACCCGAAAACATCCCATAATAACCCCAAAAATATCTTAAAATATCCCAAAAACGCCCCAAAAATGTCCCAAAACCCCCTAAAAATCCTCCCAAATCCCCGAAATTTCCCAAAACCTCCTAAAAAAACCCCAAAATTCCCCCAAAATTCCCTAAAATTCCTTTAAAAGCCCAAAATTCCCAAAAATTCCCCAGAATTTTTTAAAAATTCCGAAATTCCCCAAAATTTCCCCCAAATTTCCCAAAACTCCCAAAATTCCCAAAATTCCCAAACCCCCTAAAATTCCTTTCAAAATCCAAAAATTTCCCCAGAATTCCCTAAAATTCCTAAAATTTTCCCAAAATCCATAAAATCCCAAAATTCTGAAGAATTCCCCAAAACTCCCACAAAATTCCCCAAGATTTTCCCAAGATTCCCAAATTTGCCCCAAACTGCTTAAAATCCCAAAATTCCCAAAAATTCCCAAAATTCCCGAAATTCCCAAAAACTTGCCCAAAATTCCTTAAAAAATCCCAAAATTTCCCCAAAATTCCCCAAAAATACCCCAAAATTCCCCCCAAAAATTCCTTAAAAATCCCAAAATCTCCTAAAGATTTTCCCCAAAACTCCCCCAAATTCCCCAAATTCTCCAAAAATTTTCCAAAATTCCCAAAAATTTTCCAAAATTCCCTAAAAAAACTCCCAAAACTCCCGAAATTCCTTTAATTCCCAAAAATGTCCCAAAATTTTCCCCACATTTCCAAAAATCCCCAAATTTCCCAAAATTCTTAAAAATCCCAAAATTCTCCAAACTCCCAGAAATTCCCCTCAAATTTCCTTAAAATCCCAAAAATTCCCTGAAAATTACCTTCCAAAACTCCCCAAAATTTCCCCAGAAGTTCCCCAGAATTCACCCCTAAATTCCCCCAAATTTCCCCAAATGTTCCAAAAAATTCTCCAAAATTCCCCAAAATTTCCCCAAAATTCCTTAAAAATCCCAAAATTCCCCAAAATTCCAAAAACTTCAGCCAAAACCCCAAATTTCCTTAAAAATCCCAAAAATGTCCCAAAATTTTCCCCCAAAATTTTTTCCCCCAAAATCCATCAATGAAAATCTCCGAATTTCCCAAGAATTCCCGAATTTCCCCAAAATTCCCCCAAATCCCCCAAATTCCCCCAAAACTCCCAAAAATCCTTAACAATCCTAAAATTCCCAAGATTTCCTAAAATTCTCAAAATTTTCCTAAATTTGCTCCCAAAATTCCTTAAAATCCCCAAAATGCTCCAAAATTCCCCAAACCTCTCTCAAAAATTCTAAAATTCCCCAAAATTCCTTAAAACTCCCAAATTCCCAAAACCAAAATTCCCCAAATTCCCCAAAATTCCCAAAATTTCCCAAAATCCTAAAAAACAAACCCAAAATTCCTTAAAATCCCAAAATCTCCTAAAATTTTCCCCAAAACTCCCCCAAATCCCCCAAAATTCCCCCAAATTCTCCAAAATTTTCCAAAATTCCCAAAATTCCCCAAATCCCCTCCCCACTGACCCCGCCCCTCCCCTCTGACTCTGCCCCTCCCCCACTGACCCCGCCCCTCCCCTCTAGACCCCGCCCCTCCTCCACTGGACCCCGCCCCTTCCCCCACTGACCCCGCCCCTCCCCACTGACCCTGCCCCTCCCCACTGACCCCGCCCCCGCTGACCTGCCCTCCCCGCTGACCCCGCCCCTCCCCCACTGACCCTGCCCTCCCCCGCTGACCCCGCCCCTCATTAACTGACCCCGCCCCCCATTCACTGACCCGCCCCTCCCCACAGGCGCCGCCGACCCCCGAGGCCCGTCCGGGGTCCCGGGGGTCCCGGGGATCCGCGCGCCCCGCGGGGGAGGGGCAGCCCTCCCCGCCCCGGCCCCGCGCCTTCTCGCACAGCGGCGTGGGGGAGAGGGCTGGACTTACGCAGCACCGCCACTGCGTGAGCTCAGCCAGGTGGGGAGAGGCAGTGCCCGAGGTGGGAAAATTTATGGGATTTTTGGGGATTTTTGGGATTTTGGGGATTTTTGGGTTTTTTTGTTTTTGGGGGATTTTGGGGAGATTTGGAGTTTTTAGGATTTTTTTTGTTTTTGGGGGGTATTTTGGGGTTTTGTTTTTATTTCGGGGGAATTTTGGGGATTTTAGGGGGTTTGAGGGAGGATTTTGGGAATTTTTGGGAGCATTTTGGGAATTTTTCTTTATTTTGGGGGAAGATTTTGGGGGTACTAAGGATTTTGGGGGGTTTTGGGGGAGGATTTTGGTTTATTTTTTTATTTCGTGGGGAATTTTGGGGATTTTTTGGGGAGTTTTTTATATTTGGGGGAGGATTTTAGGGGATCTTTGGGAATTTTTTGGGGGGAGGATTTTGGGTTTTGTTTTTTATTTCGGGGGAATTTTGGGGATTTTTGGGGGGGTTTGGGAGAGGATTTTGGGAATTTTCAGGGATTTTTGGGAATTTTCTTTTATTTTGGGGGAAGATTTTGGGGAATTTTGGGATTTTTTAATTTTGGGGGAGGGTTTTGTGGATTTATTTTTTTTTATTTTGCGGGGAATTTGGGGATTTTTGGGGGTTTTGGGGGAGAATTTTGGGAGGATTTTGAGAATTTTTTTTATTTTGGGGGAAGATTTTAGGAAAATTTTGGGATTTTTTTTATTTTTGGGGGAGAATTCTGTGGATTTTTTTTTTTATTTTGGGGGGGAATTTTGGGGGATTTTTTTGGGGGGTTTTGTGGGAAGATTTTGAGTATTTTTTGGGGTTTTTTTATATTTGGGGGAGGATTTTGGGGATCTTTGGCAATTTTTGGGGGAGGATTTTGGGTTTTGTTTTTATTTCGGGGGGGGAATTTTGGGGATTTTTTGGGGGTGTTTGGGGGAGGATTTTGGGAATTTTTGGGGGCATTTTTGGGAATTTTTCTTTTATTTTGGGAGAAGATTTTGGGGGAATTTTGGGATTTTTTTTTCATTTTGGGGGGAATTTTGGAGATTTTTTTGGGTTTTGGGGGAGGATTTTGGGAATTTTTGGGGGAGGATTTTGGGACTTTTTGGGAATTTTGTTTCCGACTCTTTTCCAAAATTCGCGTTCTCACCCTCCCTCCCCCCTCCCTCCCCACCCCCAGCTCTGCTCCGCCCCCTCCCTTCGCGGGGGAGGGGAGGGCGAGCAGCGCCGCCAGGCCGGGCGGGGGGAGGGGCAGCCTGCCCTTACCCGGCCCCGCCCCCGCCCCGCCCCCGCGCGCGCCGCCCGCCCCTCCCCCGCGCGCAGAGCGAGGAGGCGACGAGCGACGAGGAGCGGATGGTGATCTGCGAGGAGGAGGGCGACGATGACGTCATCGGTGAGGTCATCACCCCCGAACTGACGAAACGCTTCCGGTGGGGGAGGGGAAGGGAAGGGAAGAGCCCCGCCCCTCCCCCGCCCGCTGACGGCCCCTCCCCCGCCCGGCGCAGACGATGGGTTCGCCCCTCCCCACCCGACATCGACCTCAAGTGCAAAGAGAGAGTGAGCGACAGCGACAGCGAGGAGGGGAGGGGCACAAGGTGAGACACGTGATGGGGGGAGGGGCACAAGGTGAGACGGGGGGAGGGGCGGGAAGGGAAGGGAGGGGAGGGGCACAAGGTGAGACGGGGGGAGGGGCGGGAAGGGGAGGGAGGGGAGGGGCAAGGTGGGACATGGGGGAGGGGCACAAGGTGAGACACGTGATGGGGGGAGGGGCGGAAGGGGAGCGAGGGGAGAGGCACAAGGTGAGACACGGGGGAGGGGCGGGAAGGTGAGGGTGGGGGAGGGGCACAAGGTGAGACCCCGGGGGGGGAGGGGCAGGGTGGGGTCAAGGTGGGGGAGGGGCAAAAGTTGAGAATGGGGAGGGGCAATGTGGGGCATGGGGGAGGGGCACAAGGTGAGAATGGGGGAGGGGCAAAAAGGTTGGGGGGGGAGGGGCACAAGGTGGAGGGGAGGGGCACAAGGTGGGACATGGGGGAGGGGCAAGACGGGGTCATGGTGGGGTCAAGGGGGTGGGAGGTCAGGAAGGTGGGGGAGGGGCGCTCTGCTCTCTCTGTGGTTTGGGCCCCTCCCCACACCGCCCCTCCCCCCGTGTCTCTCCCCAGGCCCCGCCCCGCCGGCTGTTCCCGCCCCGCCCCCCCGGAGCTCGAGCCCCCCGGGCCCCCGAGCCCCTCCCCCGGCCCCTCCCCTCCCCTACAAGCCCGCCCCTCCCCCCAAGCGCTTCGATGGGACCCCCGAGCGCCGCCTCGCCTCCCCCCGCCGGAAACGCGCCGAGAGCGCCGAGGGGGGCTGGGGGAGGGGCGGAGGGGAGGGGCGAGGAGCAACCCCCCGCTGCGCCCCAGGCCCGCCCCTCCCCAAGCCCCTCCCCCGCCCCTCCCCCGCCGCCGCGGGGGGTGGGGAGAGGGTAGTAGCCAACCTGGTGCTGGGCGGGGAGGGCAGGGCCAGGCCCCCCTCCCCCCCATCGGTGGCGCTGCTGCCCCACTCCCCACCCCGCCCCCGTGCAGCTGCTGAGCGGGGGCGGGGCGGAGGAAGGGCAGTGGGCGTGGCGGTGGGGGGGAGGGGCGGGCCACGCCCCTCCCCTCCCCAACGGGCCCTCCCCGCTGGGCATCACGCAGGTGCAGTACATCCTGCCACGCTGCCCTCCCCACCCCGCGGGCAGGGCCCTGCCCCGCCCCCGGCGCCGCCCGCCCCCGCCGCCGCCCCTCCCCCACCGGCCCCGCCCCGGCTCTCCGCCCCTCCCCACCCCCGCTGCGCCGCCCTCCCCCCGCAGCAGAACGGAAAGCCCCTCCCCCACCCGCGGGCTGCGCCCCAAAAGGTACGGACGAGGGGGGAGGCGGGGAAGAGGAGGAGAGGGACTGAGATTGAGGAGGGGTCAAGAATTGGGGGCGGGGGTCTCAGGGTGGGGGCGGAGTCAAGAATTGGGGAGGGGGCTGAGATGGGGCGGGGTCTCAGAATGGGGAGGGGTCTCGGTGGGGAGGGAGCCTCTAGAATTGGGGGCGGGGTTTTAGAGTGGGGGAGGGAGTCTCGAGTTGGGGGGCGGGGTCTGGACTTGGGGCGGGGTCTCAGAATGGGGGCGGGGTCTATAAATGAGGGAGGGGTCTCTGGGTGGGGCGGGGTCAATAATTGGGGAGGGGTCTGTAAATGGGGGCGGAGTTTGGGATTGGGGAGGGGTCTCAGTGGGGAGGGGTTTGTAAAGGGGGCGGAGTTTGGAATTGGGGCGGGGTCTCAGAATGGGGCGGGGTCTCATGGTGGGGAGGGTCTGAGATTGGGGGCGGGGTCTCTGAAGTTGGGGGCGGGGCTTGTAAATAAGGACGGGGTCAGGGATTGGGGGAGGGGTCTTTGAGAGGGGCGGGGTCTCTGGGAGGGGAGGGGTCTGGAGTTGGGGAGGGGTCTGGAGTTGGGGAGGGTCTCAGGATTCAGGCGGGGTCTCAGAATTGGGGCAGGGTCTATCAATGGGGGCGGGGTCTATAAATGGGGGCAGGGTCTCCCCTCTGACCCCCGCCCCTCCCCCAGCCCAGCCCTCCCCCCGCCCTCCCCCGCCCCCCGCTGCTCCCGGGCAAGGTTCTGGTTCCCGTCGCCGGCCCCGCCCCTTCGGCCCCGCCAGCGCCGCCCCTCCCCCGGCAAGGTACGTGCCCCTCCCCCCACCCCGAGCCCCTCCCCACCCGCAAACCCCCCTCTAACCCCTTCCCTTCTCCCCTCCCCTCTCAGATCATCCAGCTCAGCCCCGCGCCCCCGCGGGTGGGGAAGAGCCGCCGCTCGGAGGGGGCAGGCCGCCCTCCCCGCCCCCCAAGGTGCTGCTGCCCTCGGCGCGGATCGCCTACGTGCACCCGCCCTCCCCACCCCCAGCAGCTGCCCTCCCCCGCCCCCGTGCTCGGCTTCACGGCGCTGGGGCCGGGGGGCCCTGGGGGCGCTGGTGCAGCCGCTGCTGCCCGGTGAGTGGGGGAGGGGCGGGGGGGGTGGGGAGGGATTTTGGGGGTGTCCTGGATGGATTTTGGGGGTCTCAGGTGAATTTGGGGGCCTTGGGGGGCCCTGGGGAAGCTGCTGCCCGGTGAGTGGGGAGGGGCGGGGGGAGGGGAGGATTCGCGGGGATTTTGGGGTGTCCTGGATGGATTTTGGGGGTCTCAGGTGAATTTGGGGGGTCCTGGGGGGATTTGGGGGTCCCTGAGTTAATTCTGGGGTAATTTGGGAAATTTGGGGAAATTTGGGGTCCTTGGGTTGATTTTGGGATAATTTGGGAAATTTGGGGGTCCCTAGGTTAATTTTTGTTAATTTGGAGTCCCTGGGGTGCTTTGGGTGAATTTGGATGAATTTTGGGTAATTTTGGGTTAATTTTGGGATTATTTGGGTAATTTTGGGCTGATTTGGGTTAATTTTGGATTAATTTTGGATAATTTGGGCTGGTTTTGGATTATTTTGGGTAATTTTGGGATAATTTGGGTGATTTTGGGATAATTTGGGGGGATTTTGGGGGAATTTTGGGTTTCCTGTGTTAATTTTGAGCAATTTTGGGTTAATTTCGATTAATTTTGGGTAATTTTGGATGAGTTATGGACAATTTGTGTTAGTTTTGGATAATTGGGGTAATTTTGGGGTGGTTTGGGTGAACTTGGGGCTGATTTTGGGTAAATTTTGGGTGATTTTGGGTAAATTTTGGGTTAATTTTAGATAATTTTGGGTAATTTTGAGTTAATTTTGGAATTATTTGGGTTAATTTTGGGAAATTTTGGATTAATTTTGGATAATTTTCAATTAATTTTGGATAATTTGGGTAATTTTGAGGTAAATTTGGATAATTTTGGGGTGGTTTGGGTGAAATTGGGGCTGATTTTGGGTCAATTTTGGGTTAATTTTCGGTAATTTTGGCTCCCTGACCTCTCCCTCCCCCTCCCCTCCCCAGGCCAGGGCTCCTGCTCGGCCCCGCCCCGTGGGGGTCTCGGCCTGCCCCCCCAGCTCGGGGGGTCCCGTCCTGGCCGCCATCTACCGGGCGGCCCCGCCCCAGCGCGGGCCCCGCCCCGGCCCCGCCCCCGCCCGGGATTGGTTTACAGCGTGGCTGGCTCCGCTCCCCGGCCCCGCCCCTGCTGCCCAAGGCCGGCCCGCCCCACCCTGGGGGCCGCAGGTGAGGGGAGGGGCGGGAGAGGGCGAGGCCTCAGGGGCGTGGTCGCTTCTTGTGGGTGGGGTCACATTAAATAGGTTCTGTCCCTTTAAATGGGCGGGGCTTAAAGGGGCGTGGCCAATTGAAAGGGGTGGGGGTCACTTTAAGGGGTGGAGCTAAACGGGGCGGGGTCACTTTAAAGGGGAGGGGCTAAGGGGGCGGGGTCACTTTAAAAGGGGAGGGGCTAAAGGGGCGGGGTCACTTTAAAGGGGAGGGGCTAAAAAGGGCGGGAGTCACTTTAAGAGGGGGAGTGGCTAAAGGGGCGGGTCGTGTTTAAATGGGAGGGGCTAAAGTGGGCGTGGTCACTTCAAATGGGCGTGGTCACTTTAGGGGCGTGGCCACTTAAAAGGGTGTGGTCGCTTTTAAGTGGGCGTGGCTTTGACACGGGTGACGTTAAAAGGGTGTGGTCCCTTTAAGGGGCGTGGTCCCTTTAAAGGGTGGGGCTTAAAGCTTAAATGACGTCACAATATGCAAATGAGGGGTTCGTGGGCGTGGCTAACTGGTTATTATAATGAGGGGCGTGGCTTTGATCCGACCCGCCCCACCTGGGGATGTGGGGAGGGGCTGAGGGGGCGTGGTCAGTTATGCAAATGAGGGCGGGGTTATTGGGGCGGGGTTTGGGTGGGTGTGGTTAAATATGCAAATGAGATGTTTGTAGGTGGTAATGAGGGGCGTGGCCTGATCTCGGCCCCGCCCCTTCCCGCAGCCGCCCCGCCCTTCCCGCCCTGCCCCCCGCCCCTCCCCCAAGCCCCCCCAGAAGGTCAAGGCCGCGCTGGCCACGATCCCGGTGGGGGAGGGAGGGGCCGCCCCGCCCCCTCCCCCGAGCCGCCCCGCCCCCTCCCGACCCCGCCCCGCCCCTCCTCCTCCTCATCCTCCACCACCCTCCCCACCCGCCCCTCCCCTCCCCCCGCTGGCGACTGGGACGCCGCCGCCCCTCCCCCCACGCCGGCCCCTGCCCCTCCCCCGCCTCCTCCTGCCCCTCCCCCAGCGCCGAGGCCTGGAGCCAGCGGGACGCCGTGGGGAGGGCCGCCTAGCCCTGCCCCCCGAGGCGGTGAGTGACCCATCCCCCTCCCTCCCCCAATTAAATTAATTATTAATTATTAATTAGTTCTGTTTTCCCCTCCCCACAGGCCGAGCGCTGGGCCCCTCCCCCGCCGAGGCCACGCCCTCCCGGCCCTCCTCCGCCCCCTCCCCCGCCGCCCCTCCCTCCGCCCCTCCCCCGCCGAGGAGGCGCCAAGAAGGCGAGCTAGCGACCCCCCTGAAAAACCTTCGACTCGGTGGACAGGTGAGGGGAGGGGCGGGGTGGGGAGGGGCGAGCAGGGGAGGGGCGGGGTCTTAACGATTTTTGGGGATTTTTAAAATTTTTTAATTTTTTTGCATTTTTGGGGATTTTTTGGGAATTTTTCAGATTTTCCTTGGGAGTTTTTAAGATTTTTTTTTAAATTTTTGGGGGTTTTTTGGGAATTTTTGGGATTTTTTGGGGATTTTTTGGGGTATTTTTGGGAAGATTTTGGGATTTTTGGGAATATTTGAGAATATTTTAAGAAGTGTTTTTGCAATTTTTGGGATATTTTCAGATTTCTTGGGGGTTATTTTGGGATTTTTAAGGAATATTTGGGGATTTTTGAGGATATTTTTGATTTTTAGGAATATTTAGGGATTTTTTGAGGACATTTTGGGATTTTTGGGCATATTTGAGAAAATTTTGGGAAGACTTTTATGATTTTTAAAAATTTTTTGGGGACGTTTTTGTGTTCTTTGGAGTAATTTAAGAATTTTGGGGGATTTTTGGGAACTTTTTGTGATTTTTCCAGGATACTTTTGGGATATTTTCAGGATATTTTGAGGATATTTTTGGAATGTTTTTTGGAATATTTTAGGGTCCCTCTCAGAGTTTTCCTCCCCCCAGGGTGCTGTCCGAGGTGGATTTCGAGGAGCTTTTGGGGTTATTTTGGGGGATGTTTTTGGGATATTTCCAGGATTTTTTGGGATCTTTTTCAGAATTTTTCAGGATATTTTCAAGATGTCTTTGTGATATTTTCAGGGTATTTTTAGGATATTTTCGGGGTGTTTTTGGGGATGTTTGGGGGTTATTTTGGGGGATATTTTTGAGATTTTTTCAGGATATTTTCAGGATATTTTTGTGATATTTTCAGGGTATTTTTGGGGTGTTTTGGGGATGTTTTGGGGTCCCTCTGAGGGTGTTTCCCCAGGGTGCTGTCCGAGGTGGATTTCAAGGAGCTTTGGGGTTATTTTGGGGGATTTTTCAGGATATTTTTGTGTTATTTTCAGGGGTATTTTTGGGATATTTTGGGGACATTTTGGGGTTATTTTGGGGGATGTTTTTGGGATTTTTTCAGGATATTTTCAGGATATCTTTGTGATATTTTCAGGGTATTTTTGGATATTTTTGGGGTGTTTTGGGGATGTTTTGGGGTCCCTCTCAGGGTGTTTCCCTCCCAGAGTCCTGTCCGAGGTGGATTCGAGGAGCTTTGGGATTATTTTGGGGGATGGTTTTCAGATTTTTCAGGATATTTTCAGGATATCTTTGTGATATTTTGGGGTGTTTTTGGGGATGTTTTGGGGTCCCTCTGAGGGTGTTTCCCTCCCAGAGTCCTGTCCGAGGTGGATTTCGAGGAGCTTTTGGGGTTATTTTGGGGGATTTTTCAGGATATTTTCAGGGTATTTTCGGGATATTTTTGTGATATTTTCAGGGTATTTTTGGGGTGTTTTTGGGGATGTTTTGGGGTCCCTCTGAGGGTGTTTCCCCCCCCAGAGTCCTGTCCGAGGTGGATTTCGAGGAGCTTTTGGGGTTATTTTGGGGGATGATTTTGGGATTTTTTCAGGATATCTTTGTGATATTTTCAGGGTATTTTTGGGGTGTTTTTGGGGATGTTTTGGGGATATTTTGGGTTCCCTCTGAGGGTGTTTCCCCAGAGTCCTGTCCGAGGTGGATTTGAGAAGCGCTCGCCGAGCTCCCGAGTTCCGGCCCGAGGAGTTCTCCCCTCCCCACCCTGCAGGCCCTGGCCACGTCCCCCCCGAACGATCCTGGGCAGCTACCGCAAGAAGCGGCGGAACAGCACCGGTCAGTGACCCCGGGTGACCTCTGAGTGACCCCTGTGACCTCTGGGTGACCCCTGGGTGACCAATGAGTGACCAATGAGCCACCATGAGTGACCCCTGAGTGACCCCGAGTGACCCCTGGGTGACCAATGAGTGACCGATGAGTGACCAACAGTGACCAATGAGTGACCCCTGTGACCCCTAGAGTGACCCTGGGTGACCTCTGATTGACTCCTGAGTGACCCTGGGTGACCCTGAGTGACCAACAGTGACCCCTGAGTGACCCCTGGGTGACCCCGAGTGACCCTGAGTGACCTCTGAGTGACCCCAAGTGACTTGAGTGACCAACAGTGACCCTGAGTGACCCTGTGACCCCTGGGTGACCTCTGATTGACTCCTGGGTGACCAATGAGTGACCCTGAGTGACCAACAGTGAGCCCTGAGTGACCCCTGGGTGACCCCGAGTGACCCTGAGTGACCCTGAGTGACCCTGAGTGACCCTGAGTGACCCTGTGACCTCTGTGTGACCCCCTGAGTGATCAACAGTGACCCCTGAGTAACCCTGGGTGACCCTGTGACCTCTGGGCGACCCCTGAGTGACCAATGAGTGACCCTGACTGACCCCTGACTGACCTGTGAGTGACCCCGAGTGATCAACAGTGACCCCTTGGTGACCCCTGAGTGACCCTGGGTGACCCCTGAGTGACTCTGAGTGACCCCTCAGTGACCCTTGAGTGACCCTGAGTGACCCTGAGTGACCCCTGAGTGACCCCTGTGACCTCTGTGTGACCCCCCTGAGTGACCAACAATGACCCTGGGTGAGCCCTGAGTGACCCCTGGGTGACCCCTGAGTGACCAATGAGTGACCAACAGTGACCTCTGAGTCACCCCGAGTGACCCTGAGTGACCAACAGTGACCCTGAGTGTCCCCTGGGTGACCCTGTGACCTCTGGGTGACCCCTGAGTGATCCCTGAGTCACCCCGAGTGACCCTGAGTGACCCCTGACTCTGAGTGAGCAACAGTGACCTCTGAGTGACCCCTGAGTGACCAACAGTGACCCCTGACTGACCCCTGTCTGACCCCCGAGTGACCCCTGACCCCCGTGTGCCCCCAGAGCTGGAGCCCGGCCCGATGACCCCTCCTCCTCCTCGTCCTGCCCCTCCCCCAAGCGGAAGCTGCGGCGCCGCTCGAGCTGCGGCTCCGACCCCACGACCCCCAAGAGCGCCAAGTGCGAGGGGGACATCTTCACCTTCGACAGGGCAGGTGGGAAAACCCCAAAAACCCAAAAATGACCCCAAAATGGGATCTGGGACCCCAAAATGGGATCTGGGACCCCGAAAATGGGATTGGGGGACCCAAAAATGGGGGGAGGGGACATCTTCACCTTCGACAGGGCAGGTGGGAAAACCCCAAAAACACCCAAAACACCCCAAAATAACCCAAAAATGGGATCTGGGACCCCGAAAATGGGGGGGACATCTTCACCTTCGACAGGGCAGGTGGGACCCCAAAATAACCCAAAACCCAAAAAACACCCCAAAAATGGGATTGGGAACCCCAAAAGCGGGATCTGGGACCCCGAAAATGGGGGGGACCCCAAAAATAACCTGAAATTGGGATTGGGGACCCCAAAATGGGATCTGGGACCCCAAAAATGGGATTTGGGACCCCAAAAATGGGATTGGGGACCCCAGAGTTGGGGTTTGGGACTCCAAAAAATGGGTCTGGGGGTTTCCCGGGGTGGGGCGGGGCTCTGATGCATTTTGGGATTTTTGGGGGTTTTTGGGTGTTTTAACCCCGTTTTCCCAGGGGGGGAGGGCGAGGACGTGCTGGGGGCGGGGCTGTGATGATGGGGCGGGGCTCTGTGAGTGGGGCGGGCTCTGATGCATTTTTGGGATTTTTTGGGGGTTTCTCGCAGGGGGAGGGCGAGAACGTGCTGGGGGCGGGGCTATGAGGGTGGGGGCGGGGCTCTGTGAGTGGGGCGGGGCTCTGATGCATTTTTGGGGTTTTTTGGGTGTTTTTGACCCCGTTTTTCCAGGGGGCGGGGCTGTGATGATGGGGGCGGGGCTGTGATGATGGGGGCGGGTCTCTGATGATGTGGGCGGGGCTCTGTGAGTGGGGGCGGGGCTCTGATGATGGGGGCGGGGCTCTGATGGTTTTTTGGGGATTTTTGGGGGTTTCTGCCAGGGGGAGGGCGAGGACGTGCTGGGGGCGGGGCTATGAGGATGAGGGCGGGGCTCTGTGAGTGGGGCGGGGCTCTGTGAGTGGGGCGGGGCTCTGATGCATTTTTGGGGTTTTGGGGGGTTTTTTGGGTGTTTTGACCCCGTTTTTCCAGGGGGCGGGGCTGTGCGGCTGGGGGGCGGGGCTCTGATGGTTTTTGGGTTTTTGGTGTTTTTGACCCCGTTTTTCCAGGGGGCGGGCTGTGCGGCTGGGGCGGGGCTCTGATGGTTTTTTGGGTTTTTTGGGTGTTTTTGACCCCGTTTTCCAGGGGGAGGGCGAGGACGTGCTGGGGCGAGCTCGAGTACGACAAGGTTCCGTTCGTCGCTGCGCCGGACGCTGGATCAGCGCCGGGCCCTGGTCATGCAGCTCTTCCAGGAGCACGGCTTCTTCCCCTCGGGTGAGCCCCAAAATATTCCAAAAATATCCTGAAATTATCCTGAAATTATCCTAAAATTGTCCTGAAATTATCCTGAAATTATCCTAAAATTACCCCCAAAATATCCTGAAATTATCCTGAAATTATCCTAAAAATATCCTGAAATTATCCTAAAAATATCCTGAAATTATCCTGAAATTATCCTAAAAATATCCTGAAATTATCCTGAAATCGTCCTGAAATTACCCCCAAAATATCTTGAAATTATCCTGGAATTAATGCTGAAATTACCCCAAAAATATCCCCAAATGTGTCAGTCAAGGCACGTCTTCTTCCCCTCGGGTGAGCCCCAAAACCTCCCCAGAACATCCTGAAATTATCCTGGAATTATTCTGAAATTATCCTAAAAATATCCTGAAATTATCCTGGAAAATATCCTGAAATTATCCTGAAATTGTCTTGAAATTATCCTGAAAATATCCCAAAAATATCCTGAAATTATCCCCAAAATCACCCCAAATTATCCTGAAATTATCCCCAAACTATCCCAAAAATATCCTGAAATTATCCTAAAAATATCCTGAAATTATCCCAAAATTATCCCCAAAATATCCTGAAATTATCCCAAAATTATCCCAAATGTGTCAGTCAAGGCACGTCTTCTTCCCCTCGGGTGAGCCCCAAAACCTCCCCAGAACATCCTGAAATTATCCTGGAATTATCCTGAAATTATCCCCAAACTATCCCAAAAATATCCTGAATTTATCCTGAAAATATCCTGAAATCATCCTGGAAAATATCCTGAAATTACCCCCAAAATATCCTGAAATTATCCTGAAATTGTCCTAAAAATATCTTGAAATTATCGTGAAATTGTCCTGAAATTATCCTGAAACTGTCCTGAAATTATCCCGGAATTATCCTGAAAATATCCTGAAATTATCCTGAAATTATCCCCAAAATCACCCCAAATTATCCTGAAATTATCCCCAAACTATCCCAAAAATATCCTGAAATTATCCTAAAAATATCCTGAAATTATCCCAAAATTATCCCAAAAATATCCCAAAATGTGTCAGTCAGGGCACGGCTTCTTCCCCTCGGGTGAGCCCCAAAACCTCCCCAGAACATCCTGAAATTATCCTGAAATCATCCTGGAATTATCCTGAAATCATTCTGAAATTATCCCAAAAATATTCTGAAATTATCCTGAAATTGTCCTGAAATTATCCCCAAAATCACCCCAAAATATCCTGAAATTATCCCCAAACTATCCCAAAAATATCCTGAAATTGTCCTGAAATTATCCCCAAAATATCCTGAAATTATCCTGAAAATATCCTGAAATTATCCTGAAAATATCCTGAAATTATCCCAAAATTATCCCAAAATTATCCCAAAAATATCCTGAAATTATCCCAAAAATGTCCCAAAACTCTTCCAAAATTGTCCCTAAATTAACCCCGAATTATCCCAAAAATACCCTGAAATTATCCCGACAATGTCCTGAAACTGTCCCCAAATGTCCCCTCAGTGTCCCCAACTGTCCCCAAATGTCCCTTTTGTCCCCTGAATGTTCTCTGAGTGTCCCCAAGTGTCCCCAAGTGTCCCTGTCCCTGTCCTGTGTCCCCTGAGTGTCCCCAAGTGTCCCCAAATGTCCCTCACTGTCCCCATGTCCTCCTTGAGTGTCTCCAAGTGTCCCCTGTTCCTTGTCCTGTGTCCCCAAGTGTCCCTGGACTGTCCCCCGAGTGTCCCTCAGTGTCCCCAACTGTCCCCAAATGTCCCTCAGTGTCCCTGAATGTCCTTTTCTGTCCCCAAGTGTCCCTGGAGTGTCCCCAAATGTCCCCAAATGTCCCCAGCTGTCCCCGAGTGTCCCCAACTGTCCCTCAGTGTCCCTGACTGTCCCCTGAATGTCCCCATGTCCCCCGAGTGTCCCCAGCTGTCCCCAGCTGTGCTCTGTCCCCAGCCCAGGAGTGTCCCCAACTGTCCCCAACTGTCCCCAACTGTCCCCAAATGTCCCCAGCTGTCCTTGACTGTCCCTCTCCCTGTCCCTTGTCCCTGAGTGTCCCCGAGTGTCCCAGCTGTGCCTCTGTCCCCAACTGTCCCCAGATGTCACCGAGTGTCCCCACATGTCCCCAGCTGTCCCCTCAGTGTCCCCTCAGTGTCTCCTCAGTGTCCCCAGCTGTCCCTCAGTGTCTCCTCAGTGTCCCCAACTGTCCCCCGAGTGTCCCCGAGTGTCCCCAGCTGTGCCTCTGTCCCCAGCTCAGGAGTGTCCTCAGTGTCCCCAAATGTCCCCTCAGTTTCCCCAGCTGTCCTCAGTGTCCCCTCAGTGTCCCTCTCTGTCCCAGCTGTCCCCATGTCCCCCGAGTGTCCCCAGCTGTGCTCTGTCCCCAGCCCAGGAATGTCCCCAGCTGTCCCTCAGTGTCCTCAGTGTCCCCAGCTGTCCCCAGCTGTGCTCTGTCCCTGTCCTTGTCCCCTGAATGTCCCCCATGTCCCCCCGAGTGTCCCCGAGTGTCCCCAGCTGTCCCTCAGTGTCCCCAGCTGTCCATAACTGTCCCCAAATGTCCCTCAGTGTCCCCAAGTAATGCAAGCTGTCCTCAAGTGTCCCCAGCTGTCCCCAAATGTCCCTCTGTCCCCAGCCCAGGCCACGGCCGGCCTTCCAGTCGCTTCTCGGACATTTTCCCACCAAGCTCTGCCTGCAGCTCAAGATCCGCGAGGTTCGCCAGAAGATCATGCAGGCGGCCACGCCCACCGACCCGGCCCCGCCCCCGAGCCCGACGGCCCCGCCCCGCCGCGGCCGAGGCCCCGCCCCTCCCCGCGCCGGCCAATCAGGATCCGCCGCCATCGTCGTCATCAAACCCGCCCCTGCCGCCGAAGCCACGCCCACCTCGCTCTGGGAACCATTCCAAGGCCACGCCCCTTTTTGGGTTTTGGCCCTCCCACCCTTTTTTCCCGCGGTTTTTTGGCCCCTCCCCCCTTTTGGGGGGATTGAAAGAGGCGGGTCACGTGACCGGGATGTTTTAATTAATAATGAGGAAATTGTTTGGAGCCCGCCCCTCCCGGGTGTGTCGCCGTCTGTGATTGGGTGGAGGGAAAGGGGCGGGGCTAAGAGGACACGCCCAGTTCTTAAAGGGGACGCGGGTGGGGAGGGGAGGGGAGGGGACAGCTCGGGGTGGCACCGGGGACACTGGGGACAAACTGGGGACAAACTGGGACACCCCAAAGGTGGGACTGGGGATACTGGGGACATCATGCTGGGGACACTGGGGACAAACTGGGACAAACTGGGGACACTGGGGACAGCACAGGGGTGGCACTGGGGATACTGGGGACACTGGTACTGTGGTGGTGGCACTGGGACAAACTGGGGACACTGGGACAAACTGGGGACATCATGGTGGTGGCACTGGGGACACTGGGACACACTAGGGACAAACTGGGAATACTGGGGACATCCCAGAAGGTGGAACTGGGGGTACTGGGACAAACTGGGGACACTCTGGGGACACTGGGACGGTGGCACTGGGACAAACTGGGGCACTGGGACACTCTAGGGACACCCCGGGACATCCCGGCGTGGGCGGGGCCACAGAGCCCGACTGACCAATCAGCGGCGGCCGTGCTTTTGGTGGGCGGGCCATAAATCCCGACTGACCAATCAGCGGCGGCCGTGCCGCGGTGGGCGGGGCCACACGGACCGAACCATTCCCAGCGCGGGGGAGCGCGGAGCGAACCAAGAGCAGCGCGCTGACCCCGCCCCGTCTGATCGCTGATTGGACAACGCCAAATCTCGCCCGCGCTGATTGGCCGGAGGAGTCTCGCGAGATCTCAGCCCCTGCTGTGTGCGCGGGCGGACCCGCGCTCGGCCTCTTCCGGCGCGGCGGCGACAGCGAGGTCGTGAGGGAGCGGAGCGGGGCGGGAAAAACGGGGAAAAACGGGAAAAACGGGGAAAAACGGGGAAACAGGGAAATGAACCGGGCTGAGCCGCCGCGTGTCCCTGCAGATGCCCGGGGTGACGGTGAAGGACGTGAACCAGCAGGAGTTCGTGCGGGCGCTCGCCGCCTTCCTCAAGAAGTGAGCGGGGAGCCGGGGGCGGTACTGGGGCGGGTTCGGTACCGGGTTTGATCGGTGCCGGGTTCGGTTCCGGGCTCGGTACCG
>JAKWBO010000077.1:0-166407 GCA_034336685.1 Luscinia luscinia | reverse complement strand
AGCAGTGTCCAGATGTGGGATCTGCCTGGGAGTGGCCCCACAGGCACAAACCCACGGGGGTCCCAGGCTTCCAAAAACCATCCCCCAACAACCCACCCCCCACCCCTGGTGGAGCAGCACTGACCCCCCCGTCCCCCCCAGGCCAGTTCTACAGCAACGGCGGCCACTCCAACTCGGGGGGCGGCGGCGGCGGCGGCTCCTCGGGCTACGGCTCCTACTACCAGGGGGGCGACGGCTACAGCGGGGCCCCCGCGCCCCCCAAGCACGGCGGCAAGAAGCAGCAGCACGGGGGGGGCCAGAAGGGCTCCTACAGCTCGGGCTACGGCGGCCACCAGGGCCAGCAGCCCTACGGGCAGGGCCAGTACGGCGGCTACGGCCCCGGGCAGGGCAAGCAGAAGGGCTACGGGCACGGCCAGGGCGGCTACTCGTACTCCAACTCGTACAACTTCGCCCGGGGGGCGGCTCCGACTACAGCTACGAGAGCAAATACAGTGAGTGATGGGGGGTCTGGGGGGTTTGGGGCTCATTTGGGGTGGGGTTGGGTCTGACTACAGCTACGAGAGCAAATACAGTGAGTGATGGGGGTCTGGGGGGTTTGGGGCTCATTTGGGGTGGGGTTGGGGTCTGACTACAGCTACGAGAGCAAATACAGTGAGTGATGGGGGGTCTGGGGGGGTCTGGGGGTTTGGGGTGGGGTTGGGGTCTGACTACAGCTACGAGAGCAAATACAGTGAGTGATGGGGGTCTGGGGGTCTGGGCTCATTTGGGGTGGGGTTGGGTCTGACTACAGCTACGAGAGCAAATACAGTGAGTGATGGGGGGACAGGGGGGTTTGGGCTCATTTGGGCTGTGACTACAGCTACGAGAGCAAATACAGTGAGTGATGGGGGGGACAGGGGGTTTGGGCTCATTTGGGCTGTGACTACAGCTACGAGAGCAAATACAGTGAGTGATGGGGGGTCTGGGGGGGTTTGGGGGGTTTGGGGGATTTGGGCTGTGACTACAGCTACGAGAGCAAATACAGTCAGTGATGGGGGACAGGGGGGTCTGGGGGGGTTTGGGGGATTTGGGGTGGGGTTGGGTCTGACTACAGCTACGAGAGCAAATACAGTCAGTGATGGGGACAGGGGGTCTGGGGGGTTTGGGGATTTGGGGTGGGGTTGGGTCTGACTACAGCTACGAGAGCAAATACAGTGAGTGATGGGGGTCTGGGGGGTTTGGGGGATTTGGGGTGGGGTTGGGTCTGACTACAGCTACGAGAGCAAATACAGTGAGTGACAGCAGGGACAGGGGGTCTGGGGGTTTGGGGTGGGGTTGGGTCTGACTGCAGCTACGAGAGCAAATACAGTGAGTGATGGGGGACAGGGGGTTTGGGGGATTTGGGGTGGGGTTGGGTCTGACTACAGCTACGAGAGCAAATACAGTGAGTGATGGGGGGTCTGGGGGGTTTGGGGGGTTTGGGGATTTGGGCTGTGACTACAGCTACGAGAGCAAATACAGTGAGTGATGGGGACAGGGGGTCTGGGGGGTTTGGACTCTGACTACAGCTACAAGAACAAATACAGTGTGTGACAGCAGGGACGGGGGTTTGGGGGGATTTGGGGTTGGGGTTGGATTTGGGGTTGGGGTTGGATTTGGGATTGGGGTCAGAGTTGGGGTTGGGGTCAGGGTCGGGGTTTGGGTCGGTATTAGGGTCAGAGTAGTGGTTGGATTTGGGGTTGAGGTGTCCCAGTAGCTCCCAGTTAACTCCAGGTGCTGCTCCAAGTGTATCCCATTGACTCCCAGTGTGTCCCATTGACTCCCAGTGTGTCCCAGTCACTCCCAGCTGCCCCTCCTGGAGCTGGAGCTGGGAATTTGGGGAGGATTTGGGCCAAATCCCCCTGGAACTGGGGGGTCCTGAGGGGTCCAGTTGAACTCGGGGGTCCCTCCCACACCCTCACCCCCATTTTGGTTTTTCGGGGTTCCTCACCCATTTTGGATTTTTGGGGTCCTCACCCCATTTTGTTTTTTTGGGGTCCCTCACCCCATTTTGGTTTTTTGGGTTCCCTCACCGCGTTTTGGATTTTCGGGTCCTCACCCCCATTTTGGTTTTTCGGGTCCCTCACTCCCATTTTGGTTTTTTGGGTTTCCTCACCCCCATTTTGGTTTTTGGGTTACCTCACCCCATTTTGGATTTTTGGGTTCCTTCACCCCCATTTTGGTTTTTTGGGGTCCTTCACCCCCATTTTTGTTTTTCTGGGTCCCTCACCCCATTTTGGTTTTTTTTTTTTTGGGTTCCCTCACCCCCATTTTGGTTTTTTTGGGTTCCCTCACCCCTTTTGGATTTTCGGGTTCCTCACCCCTTTTTGGATTTTCGGGGTTCCCTCACCCCGTTTTTGTTTTTTTTTTCGGCGTCCCTCACCCCGTTTTGGTTTTTCGGGGTCCCTCACCCCCATTTTGGTTTTTGGGTTCCCTCACCCCATTTTGGTTTTTCTGGGTCCCTCACCCCCATTTTGGATTTTTGGGGTCCCTCACCCCATTTTGGTTTTTCTGGGTTCCTCACCCCATTTTGGATTTTCGGTTCCTCACCCCCATTTTGATTTTCGGATTCCTCACCCCCGTTTTTGGATTTTCGGGGTCCCTCACCCCCATTTTGGTTTTTCGAGGTCCTCACCCCGCTTTGGATTTTCGGGTTCCTCACCCCATTTTGGATTTTCGGGTCCTCACCCCCTTTTGGATTTTCGGGGTCCTCACCCGTTTTGGATTTTCGGGGTCCCTCACCCCCGTTTTGGTTTTTTTTCGGGGTCCCTCACCCGTTTTGTGCCCCACTGCAGGTTACAGCAGCGGCAGCGCCGCGGCGGCGGCAGCAGCTACTCGGGGCGGCTCCTACAGCTCGGGCTCCCACGGGGCTACGGGGCTCGGGGGCTCGGGGCTCCTCCTACCAAGGTAAGGCAGGTCAGTACGGGAGGGGCAGGGGCGGGCTGGGGCTGCACGGGGACTAACCCTGCTCTTCCTCTTCCTCCCCCTCCTTCATCCTCCTCCTCTTCCCTGCCCCTTCTCCATTCTTCTGTTCTTCCTCCTCTTCCTTCTCCTCTCCTCCTCCTCCTCCTTCATCCTCCTCCTTCTTCACTTTCTCCTCTTTCTTCTCCTCCTCCTTCCTCCTACTTCATCTTCTCATCATCCTTCTCCTCCTCCATTCTTCTATTCTTCCTCCCTCTTCCTCCTCCTCTTTCTCCACTTTTCTCCTTTCTTCTCCTTCCTCCTACTTCATCCTGTCGTCATCCTCCTCTTCCTCCTTCTACCTCCTCCTCCTTCTCCTCCTTCTCCTCCTTCTTCTCCTTCTTCCTCCTTCTACCTCTTCCTCCTTCATCCTCCTTTATCCTCCTCCTCCTCTTTCTCCTCTTTCCTCTCTTCCTTCTTCTCATTCTCTTCCTCCTTCCTCCTCTTCATCCTCCTCCTCCGCTTTCCTCTCTCCTCATTCTCCTTCTCCTCCTCCTCCTCTTCATCCTCCGCCCTCCTCCCTCCCCTGGCTCCCCACAGGTGGATACTCCTCCCAGTCCAACTACAGCTCTCCAGGCTCCCAGAACTACAGCGGCGCCCCGAGCTCGTACCAGGCGTCGCAGGGCGGCTACGGCAGGAGCGAGCACAGCATGAGTTACCAGTACAGATAAACCCCAAACCGCCCCAAATCCCCCCCAAATCCCCCCCAAACCCCCCCCCAAACCCCGGCATTTCCACCCTTTCCTCCCCCCACCCCTTGCTCTGTGTGACCCCGTCACCGCCCCTGGGCCTCTATTTAATGGGTCGTAGTTGCCACGACGACTTGGTCTAAATAGGATTATTATTATTATTTTTGGGATTTCCTTTTTTTGTTTTGTTTTTGTTTTGTTTTTGTTTTTTTTTGGAAAGTCCAAATTCCAGAGCCTTTTCCCAGGCCTCAGCTGGGGGAGGGGCCCTCGTTGTTCTGCTTTTGTGAAGTGCGTTAAAAAGGAGCTTTTTTCGGTATTTTCTGGCTTTGGTGGTTTCAGTTTTTTTGGGGGGTTTGGGGTGGAGGAGGTGAATAAACCCAAAATTTGGGATAGTTGGGGCTCACAAGGTGTTGTTCTGCACCTCCACACCCCAATTTGGAGGAATCTCATAAAAAAACCTCCAAATTCTGAGTATTTGTTTCTAAAACCCCTTCAGGTCAGAGTACTGGGGCTGAACTGGGACCAAACTGGGGCTGAAATTGAGCTGAACTGGGGCCAAACAGGGGATGTTCTGGGGCTGAACTGGGGCTGAAATTGAGCTGAACTGGGGACATTCTGGGGCTGAACTGGGACCAAACTGGGGCTGAAATTGAGCTGAACTGGGGACATTCTGGGGCTGATCTGAGGCCGAACTGGGACCAAACTGGGGATGTACTGGGGCTGAACTGGGGCTAAAATTGAGCTGAACTGGGGCTGAACTTGAGCTGATCTGGGGCCTCGTGGCTCCACTGGATGAGCCTCGTGCCGCTGGTTCCGTGCTGGAGCCGGACCCTGGACCCTGCCAGGAACAGAGCCGGGAACGGGGCACGGCCCAGCAAACACCAGTAACGGAACTGGGAACGGGGCAGGGAATGGAGCACGGCCTGGCAAACACCAGTAACGGAACTGGGCACGAGGGCAGGGCCTGGCAAACACCGGGAATGGAACTGGGAATGGGGCAGGGGAATGGGGCAGGGCCCAGCAAACACCAGTAACAGAACTGGGAATGGGGCAGGGAATGGGGCACGGCCTGGCAAACACCGGGAACGGAACTGGGAATGAGGCAGGGCCCAGCAAACACTGGGAACAGAACTGGGAATGAGGCAGGGCCCAGCAAACACCAGTAACGGAACTGGGAATGAGGCATGGCCCAGCAAACACCAGTAATGGAACTGGGAATGGGGCAGGGCCCAGCAAACACCAGTAATGGAACTGGGAATGGGACAGGGCCCAGCAAACACCAGTAACGGAACTGGGAATGGGGCAGGGCCCAGCAAACACCAGTAACGGAACTGGGAATGGGGCAGGGCCCGGCAAACACCAGTAACGGAACTGGGAATGGGGCAGGGCCCAGCAAACACCAGTAACGGAACTGGGAACGGGGCAGGGAACGGGGCAGGGCCTGGCAAACACCAGTAACGGAACTGGGCACGGGGCAGGGCCTGGCAAACACCTGGAATGGAACTGGGAATGAGGCAGGGCCCAGCAAACACCAGTAACGGAACTGGGAACGGGGCAGGGCCCGGCAAACACCAGTAACGGAACTGGGAATGGGGCGGGCCTGGCAAACACCAGTAACGGAACTGGGAATGGGGCGGGGCCTGGCAAACACCAGTAACGGAACTGGGAATGAGGCAGGAACGGGGCAGGGCCTGGCAAACACCAGTAACGGAACTGGGAATGGGGCAGGGAATGGGGCACGGCCTGGCAAACACCGGGAACGGAACTGGGAACGGGGCAGGACCTGGCAAACACCGGGAACGGGGCAGGGCCCAGCAAACACCAGGAATGGAACTGGGAATGGGGCAGGGCCTGGCAAACACCAGTAACGGAACTGGGAACGGGGCAGGGAATGAGGCACAGCCTGGCAAACACCAGTAATGGAACTGGGAATGGGGCAGGGAATGAGGCACAGCCTGGCAAACACCGGGAGTGGAACTGGGAACGGGGCAGGGCCTGGCAAACACCGGGAATGGGGCAGGGCCCGGCAAACCCCCCAAACGTGCCCAGGGCGATCCCAGTCCCCCCAGTCCCCCCTGCTGACCCCTGCTCCATCAGCCCAGACGAGGCTCCAGCCCTTTTATTACAAACTTCAAATATAACTTAACACAGCAACGCCAGATCCCCGATCCTGGCACGTCTCGGCTCAGCCCTTAAAACATCCAACGGCACCAAAACCCAGCCACACAACCACAGCAAAACCCAACCATGCCAAAACCCAGCCACACAACCACAGCAAAACCCAACCGTGCCAAAATCCAACTGCACAACCACACCAAAACCCAGCCACACCAAAATCCAACCACACCAGAACCCAACAATGCTAAAACCCACACCAAAACCCAGCCACACAACCACAGCAAAACCCAACCGTGCCAAAATCCAACTGCACAGCCACACCAAAACCCAACCGTGCCAAAATCCAACTGCACAACCACACCAAAACATCCAACTGCACCAAAACCCAGCCACACAACCACTCCAAAACCCAGCCGTGCCAAAATCCAACTGCACAGCCACACCAAAACCCAGCCACACCAAAACCCAACCACACCACACAACCACACCAAAACCCAACTGCACCAAAACATCCAACGGCACCAAAACCCAATCACATCACAACCCAACCGCACCAAAACCCAACCACACCAAAACATCCAACCACCCCTTAGGGAATGAACAGACAGAGCAGCAGCTCCAAATCCGGCGGCTCAGAGGGATGGAACGTCCACGCAGGGAGGGACAGAACCGGGACCGGGACCTGGGGGACACCGGCACGGCGGTGACAGTCAGCGTGGCGGGGACAGCGCTAGTGACAGCGGACGGACTCGTTGCGGAAGTGCGGCCACACCCGCAGCAGGTCCTGCGGCCAGTAGTGGTGCACCATGACCAGCCGCGAGAAGCGGCACTTGTCGTAGTCCAGCCGGTACATGTTGAAGGCGCCGGGCGGCGGGTCGGTGACGGCGACGCCCAGGGCGTGCAGGCAGATCCCCACGAACACGTCCTCCATGTTAATGACGGGCAGCAGCTGCGCCACGGCGAACACGCGCAGCGCCAGGTCCGCCGAGAGCACGTAGGCCGGCCCGCCGCAGTAGGGCGGGTACGTGTTGTTGGGGTACACCTCCCGCGGCACGAACCACTTGTAGGCTCGGTTCCGCAGCGGCCCGCTGCGCCGGTACACGTACCCCGTCAGGAAATCCGTCCTGGCCGGCCGCAGCAGCCGCCCCAGAAACTGCAGGTTGAGGAAGACGTCGTGGTCGGCCTTCATCACATAGCTGGCGTTGGGGCAGAAGCGGCTCACCCACTCCAGCCCCATCAGCGTCTTGAGCGTCAGGTTGTTGTAGGTGTCGAGGAAATCCTGCTGGATGAGGTCTCCGTGCAGCTCGTCCTCCTCCTGCAGCACGGGGCCCAGCTCGGCGCCGAACTGCGGGTGCAGCCCCAGCAGGAAGAGGCGCAGCACGCTCAGCCCCGGCACGGCGCTCTCGTTGCCCCACGTGCGGCGCACGGCGTCGCGGGCGGCCAGGTCGGCGGGGGACGTGACCACCAGCAGCACCAGGAACGGCGCCCGCCGCCGGCACTTGTCGGGGTGGTTGAGCAGGAAGCGGTACGGGTGCGGGTACGGCGGCTGCAGCGGGTGCCGCCGGGGCCGCGGGGCCAGCGTGGCGTTGTCTCGGTGTGAAATGGGGCTGGGGGCTGCGGGGGTGGTGCTGGGAGGGGGCGGCGAGTGCTGGGAGTGCAGGGCCAGCAGCGCCAGCGCCACGGCCAGCGGCAGCAGGAGCAGGCGGCACGGCGGGGGCAGCTTCATGGGCACCTGCGGGGCAGCGAGAGCGGCGGCGGTGGCACCGAGCGGGCGGCACCGCGAGCAGCGGCACCAGAGCCCACTGGGACCGGAACCCCACTGGGATCGGAACCCCAGCGGGACCAGAACCCCAGCGGGACCAGAGCCCACTGGGACCAGAGCCCACTGGGACCGGAACCCACTGGGACCAGAGCCCACTGGGACCGGAACCCACTGGGACCGGAACCCACTGGGACCAGAACCCCACTGGGACTGGAACCCCAGCGGGACCAGAACCCCAGCGGGACCAGAACCCCAGCGGGACCAGAACCCCACTGGGACCGGAGCCCACTGGGACCGGAGCCCCACTGGGACCAGAGCCCCACTGGGATCGGAGCCCCACTGGGACCGGAGCCCCACTGGGACCAGAACCCACTGGGATCAGAACCCCACTGGGACCAGAACCCCACTGGAACCAGAACCCCACTGGGACCAGAGCCCACTGGGACCAGAACCCCACTGGGACCGGAGCCCACTGGGACCAGAGCCCCACTGGGACCAGAGCCCCACTGGGATCAGAACCCACTGTGTGGTGAATATAGGGTCAGCAGCTGTAATTTGAAAGTGTTACTAGAAACAATACTGTTAATGTTAAAAGATAAGATTCTAAAGAGTTAAGTTACTTACTGTTCTAAGAAGATATGTTATGTATTCCTCAGTTCGAGGCTGTACTCACCAATGGTTCCCAGTTCAAAACACCAATACTTGTTTCCCACTTCCGCCCTTCTCCTTGTCCCATTGTTCTAACACCAATACTTCCTGTTTCCCACTTCCACCCTTCTCCCTGCCCCATTTCCGGCCGCCTGCTGCTAAGACCTGCCAGTCAAAAGACTCTGCCCTGATATGCAAAGTAGCAAATACTCCCAAATGTACACCTCTGCGGCGGAAGTCCCAGACAAACCAAGACATCATAAAAAGAGAAGAATGGCATCAAATATAGAAAAACCACTGACATCCGATAACTGATAAAACCCAAAGATACTGAAAGGGAGCCTTGCCCGAGTAACCATCATCTATGGAGTAGTGCCCAAGAATGACACCCCTGGACCAACTGAGCTAAAAGCAAGGTCCGTGCTTGTGCGTGAGAACTGGGACTCCTATCCTGCCTGCAGGACGGCTAGAGGACCTCTTCCCCGCGACATCACTGGCTCTACCAGCAGCAGCGGCAAGCGGCGGCCTTCCCATAGCCCTTCCCAACAAAGAGCTGAATTCTAATAAAGGCTTTGGCCCTGCTTTATCACAACTGGGACCAGAGCCCACTGGGACCAGAACCCACTGGGACCGGAACCCCACTGGCAAAAATCCCACTGGGACCAGAACCCACTGGTACCAGAACCCACTGGGACCGGAACCCCACTGGCAAAAATCCCACTGGGACCAGAACCCACTGGGAAAAAATCCCATCAGCACCAGAACCCCAGCAGTATCAGAACCCTACTGGGACCAGAACCTCACTTGCAAAAATCTCACTGGTACCAGAACCCCACCAGCAAGAATCCCACTGGTGACCAGAATCCCTCTGATACAAAAATCCCACTGGCACCAGAATCCCACCAGCACCAGGATCCCACCAGCACCAGAATCCCACCGGCACCAGGACCGCACCAGTGCCGCGCCCCCTCCCCATTCTGGGTCCATTCCTGGTCCCCCCCGCGCCCCCCGCCCCCCGCCCGGTCCCGATAAGGCTCCAGCTCCGGCTCCGGCTGCGATAAGGGCGGGAGGCGCCGACGGGGGCCCTCCAGTTCCACCAGTCTGACCAGTTTGGGGGTCCTGGGGCTGAGTCCAGCTCTGCCCAGTCCACCCCAGTTCACCCCTGGGCTTTCCCAGTTCATCCCAGTTCCCCCCCAGTTTGCCCAGGTGCTGCCTTCAGCCCTTCCCAGTTGCCTGGGCCCTTCCCAGTTGAGTCTCGTGGCTCCCAGTGCGTTCCACGTGCACACCCCAGTCCCTCCCAGTCCCTCCCAGTCCCCCCAGCGCTGGGGGTCAGAGTCCCTCGCTGTCACAGGGTGGGACAGAGGGACAAAGGGACAGAGGGACAAAGGGCGGCCGCGGCTGCCGGGAACGGGAGCGGCGTCCCTGGCAACCCCCACCCCCACCCTCGCAACTGGGACCCTCCCAGTGCCTCCCAGTTATCGCTGGGTGCTGCTCCCAGCCCTTCCCAGTGCATCCCAGTTAACCCCAGGTGCTGCCCCCAGTGCATCCCAGTGACTCCCAGTTAAACCCAGGTGCTGCTCCCAGCCCTTCCCAGTGACTCCCAGTGGCTCCCAGTTAAACCCAGGTGCTGCTCCCAGCCCTTCCCAGTGCATCCCAGTTAACTCCAGGTGCTGCTCCCAGCCCTTCCCAGTGCATCCCAGTTAACCCCAGGTGCTGCCCCCAGTGCATCCCAGTGGCTCCCAGTTAAACCCAGGTGCTGCTCCCAGCCCTTCCCAGTGCATCCCAGTTAAACCCAGGTGCTGCTCCCAGCCCTTCCCAGTGCATCCCAGTTAAACCCAGGTGCTGCCCCCAGTGCATCCCAGTGGCTCCCAGTTATCGCTGGGTGCTGCTCCCAGCCCGTCCCAGTGCATCCCAGTTAACTCCAGGTGCTGTTCCCAGCCCTTCCCAGTGGCTCCCAGTTAAACCCAGGTGCTGCTCCCAGCCCTTCCCAGTGCCTCCCAGTTATCGCTGGGTGCTGCTCCCAGCCCTTTCCAGTGCATCCCAGTTAACCCCAGGTGCTGCCCCCAGTGCATCCCAGTGACTCCCAGTGGCTCCCAGTTAAACCCAGGTGCTGCTCCCCAGCCCTTTCCAGTGCATCCCAGTTAACCCCAGGTGCTGCCCCCAGTGCATCCCAGTGACTCCCAGTGGCTCCCAGTTAAACCCAGGTGCTGCTCCCAGCCCTTCCCAGTGCATCCCAGTTAACTCCAGGTGCTGTTCCCAGCCCTTCCCAGTGGCTCCCAGTTAACTCCAGGTGCTGCTCCCAGCCCTTCCCAGTGGCTCCCAGTTAAACCCAGGTGCTGCTCCCAACCCTTCCCAGTGCATCCCAGTTAAACCCAGGTGCTCCCCCCAGTGCTTCCCAGTGGCTTCCAGTGACTTCCACGGGCTCCCAGTGTGTCCCAGTAGCTCCCAGTTAACTCTAGGTGCTTCTCCCAGTGTGTCCCAGTGACTCCTGGTGTGTCCCAGTCATGCCTGGTGGCTCCCAGTTGCTCCCAGTTCACTCCAGGCACAGCTTCCCGCCCTTCCCAATGCTCCCAGTAACTCCCAGTGGCTCCCAGTTCACTCCAAGTGCCAGTCCCAGCCCTTTCCCAGTGACTCCCAGTGGCTCCCAGTTCACTCCAGGCACAGCCCCCAGCCCTTTCCCAGTGGCTCCCATCACTCCCAGTGGCTCCCAGTCAATCCAAGTGGCTCCCAGTTCACTCCAGGTGCAGCTCCCAGCCTTTCCCAGTGGCTCCCAGTCAATCTCAGCCTAGCCCAGTCACTCCCAGTGGCTCCCAGTCAATCCCAGCATATCCCAGTTCACTCCAAGTGCCAGTCCCAGCTCTTTCCCAGTGCTCCCAGTCAATCCCAGCGTGTCCCAGTCACTCACAGTGGCTCCCAGCAGCTCCCAGTTCACTCCAGCACAGCTCCCAGCCCTTCCCAGTGGCTCCCAGTCAATCCCAGCATAGCCCAGTTCACTCCAAGTGCCAGTCCCAGCTCTTTCCCAGTGCTCCCAGTCAATCCCAGCGTGTCCCAGTCACTCCCAGTGGCTCCCAGCAGCTCCCAGTTCACTCCAGCACAGCTCCCAGCCCTTCCCAGTGCTCCCAGTCAATCCCAGCAAATCCCAGTTCACTCCTAGTGCCAGTCCCAGCTCTTTCCCAGTGCTCCCAGTCACTCCCAGCGTATCCCAGTCACTCACAGTGGCTCCCAGCAGCTCCCAGTTCACTCCAGCACAGCTCCCAGCCCTTCCCAGCGCTCCCAGTTCCCGCCCGCGCTGCCTCTGCGGCCGCCGCGCCCGCAGGGACAGAAATGTGCGGGCAGAGGTGACGCAGGTGCCACACCCGGGCGGGGCCCCGCCCCCGGCCACACCCAGCCCCAAACTTCCTGCTGCGGCCACAGGGTGACGGGGATACCGGCTGATGTCACCGAACCGGGACACCGAACAAACACGGACACCGAACAGGTGTCACCAAACACGGACACCGGCTGATGTCACCGAACCGGGACACCGAACAAACACGGACACCGAACACGGACACCGAACACGGACACCGAACACGGACACCACGCAGGTGCCACCGTGGCCGCCACGCGCGGGTGTCACCCCCAGCCCAGTGGGACAAAGGGCACCGTGGGAACGGGAAATGTCACCCAAGGGAACAGCCGGGAATGGCACCCGCGGGAATTCCCCTCCCACAGTTCTGGGATTCCCCATTTCCAAAATCCCAAAATCCCCAAATGTGTCCCCAGCCCCATTTGGGGATCCACATTCCTGGAATTCCTCATTCCCAAAATCCCAAAATCCCCAAAATGTGTCCCCAGCCCCATTTGGGGATCCACATCCCCGGGATCCCTCATTTCCAAAATCCCAAAATGTGTCCCCAAAACGTGTCCCCAAAATGTGTCCCCAGCCCCATTTGGGGATCCACATTCCCGGAATTCCTCATTCCCAAAATTCCCAAAATGTGTCCCCAGACCCATTTGGGGATCCACATTCCCGGAATTCCTCATTCCCAAAATCCCCAAAATGTGTCCCCAGCCCCATCTGGGGATCCACATCCCCAGGATCCCTCATTCCCAAAATCTCCAAAATCCCCAAAACGTGTCCCCAGCCCCGTTTGGAACCACAGGACCCGTTTCCTTTCCAGACTCTTTTATTTCCCACCCTTTAAAAAACCCCAAAATAGTAAAAAACCACCAAAAAAAAAAAAAAAAGTATAAAAATACAGAATGAGGGGGACAAGGGTGGGGGTGGGATCTGGGGGGCTCCCAGGAATCCTGGGGAGGTTCTGGGGGGGTCCCCTCAATCCAGGGGGGTTCCCAGGAATCCTGGGGAGGTTCTGGGGGATCCCCTCAAATCCAGGGGGGCTCCCCTCAATCCTGGGGGGGTTCTGGGGGGGCTCCCAGGAATCCTGGGGAGGTTCTGGGGGTCCCCTCAATCCAGGGGGGGCTCCTCTCAATCCTGGGGGAGGTTCTGGGGGGGTCCCCTCAATCCAGGGGGCTCCCCTCAATCCTGGGGGGGTTCTGGGGGCTCCCCTCAATCCAGGGGGCTCCCCTCAATCCTGGGGGAGGTTCTGGAGGGCTCCCCTCAATCCAGGGGGCTCCCCTCAATCGGGGGACCCCCCCTCAGTCCAGGCTGATCCCCACGCTCTCCAGCGCCTCCTTTGCCCACTGGGGGGCGCCGCCCCGCCCCCCGTACATCACGTCCATGAACTCCCGCACGAACTCGGGGAAGCGCCGCTGCACGATGCTCTCCCTGATGGAGCCCATCAGCTTCATCTGCGGGGGGTCCCGGGGGTTAGAGGGGCGCTGGGACCCCCCAAACCCCCCCGAGCCCCCCCCCAAAACGCCCCCAGCCCCACCTGGTAGGCGATGTTGTGCAGGGTCAGCAGGTGCAGCGCCGCCGTGTTGGAGCGCAGCAGAGCGTGCAGGTACGCCCGGGAATACCTGGGGGGGGGGATTTTGGGGGGTTTGAGGGGTTCAGCCCCACCCTGAGCACCCCAAAATCCCCCCCCGTGCCCCCCACCCACCTCTGGCAGGTGGGGCAGCCGCAGTCAGAGTCGATGGGGCGGAAATCTTTGGCGAATTGGTGATTTTTGAGCTGCAGGGATCCCCAGGGCACCAGGGCAGAACCGAAACGCTGCAGTGGGGGGGGGCAGGGGGGGTTATTGGGGTCCCCAAACCTTGGGGAGGGATCAGGGGTCCCCAAACCCCCCAGCCCCCCCACTCCACGGCAGTCCGGGTGGGGAAGACGCAGTCGAACATGTCGCAGCCCAGCGCCACGCACACCACCAGGTCCGTGGGCGTAGCTGGGGGGGAATTCGGGATTTGGGGGTGATCCTGGGGGTCTCCCCCCAGCTCAGGGGGGGCTCAGGGGGGCTGAGGGGACCCCCGGACTCACCCCACGCCCATCAGGTAGCGGGGCTTGTCCCTGGGCAGCAGCTCGGCGCTGAATTTCACCGTGCGCCAGAACCGCGCCTTGTCCTCGCCGCCGCTGAGACCCCCCGATGGCAAATCCGGGCACATCCCGCTGGGTCATGGCTGGGAACGGGGTGGGGGCCCCTAAAATCACCCCAGGGACCCCCCCAAATCACCCTGGGACCCCCAAATCACCCCTGAACTCCGAGATCATCCCTGAGCCCCCTGAGTCACCCCTGAGACCCCCCGATGGCAAATCCGGGCACATCCCGCTGGGTCATGGCTGGGAACGGGGTGGGGACCCCCAAACCATCCCTGAAACCCCCAAAATCACCCTGGGACCCCCCAGATCATCCCTGAACCACCCTGGACCCCCCTGAGTCACCTTAACCCCCCCTGAACCCACCCCGGGCCCCCCGATGGCAAATCCGGGCACATCCCGCTGGGTCATGGCTGGGAACGGGGTGGGGACCCCCAAATCACCCTGGGACCCCCAAAATCACCCTGGGACCCCCCAAAATCACCCTGGGACCCCCCGAGACCCCCAATGGCAAATCCGGGCACATCCCGCTGGGTCATGGCTGGGAACGAGGAGTGGGAGACCCCCAGGGACCCCCTAAAATCACTGCTGACCCCCCAGATCATCCCTGACTCCCCAAATCACCCCTGAACCCCCCAAGGACCACCTGAGCTCCTCAAGACCTCCCCAGACCCCCATCTTGAGCTGCCCGAGGAAGGTGCAGGGATGAGGATGAGGGGCTGATAAGGACGATCAAGATGGTGAGGAGGGTGAAGGCCCAGGGATGATGATGAGGATGATGAGGAGGATGATGACATGGAGGCTGAGGAGGGCCCAGGGAGGAGGATGAGGATGGTGAGGAGGCTGAGGAAGGCCCAGGGATGAGGTGAGAAGGATGAGGCTGATGAGGATGATGGTGAGGATGATGAGAGGAGGAGGATGAAGGCCCAGGGAGGAGGATGAGGAGGAGGAGGCTGAGGAGGGCCCAGGGAAGAGGATGAGGATGATGAGGAAGGTGCAGGGATGAGGATGAGGGGCTGATGAGGATGATGAGAGGAGGAGGATGAAGGCCTAGGGAGGAGGATGAGGAGGATGAGGAGGAGGAGGATGACATGGAGGCTGAGGAGGGCCCAGGGAGGAGGATGAGGAGGATGAGGAAGGCTCAGGGATGAGGATGAGGGGGCTGATGAGGATGGTGATGAGGATGATGAGAGGAGGATGAGGAAGGCCCAGGAGGAGGATGAGGAGGATGAGGAGGATGAGGAGGATGAGGAGGATGAGGAGGATGAGGAGGATGAGGAGGATGAGGAGGATGAGGAGGATGAGGAGGATGAGGAGGATGAGGAGGATGAGGAGGATGAGGATGACATGGAGGCTGAGCAGGGCCCAGGGATGAGGTGAGGGTGATGAGGAAGGTGCAGGGATGAGGATGAGGGGCTGATGAGGATGGTGAGGATGATGAGAGGAGGAGGAAGAGGCTGATGATGAAGATGATGAGGATGATGAGAGGAGGAAGATGAAGGCCCAGGGAGGAGAATGAGGAGGATGAGGATGATGAGGATGATGGTGAGGATGATGAGAGAAGCAGGATGAAGGCCCAGGGAGGAGGATGAGGCTGATGAGGATGATGGTGAGGACGATGAGAGGAGGAGGATGAGGCTGATGAGGACGATGAGAGGAGGAGGATGGAGGCCCAGGGAGGAGGATGAGGACGATGAGAGGAAGAGGATGGAGGCCCAGGGAGGATGATGAGGATGATGAGAGGAGGAGAATGAGGCTGATGAGGATGATGAGAGGAGGAGGATGAGGATGATGAGGCTGATGAGAGGAGGAGGATGGAGGCCCAGGAGGAGGATGAGGATGATGAGGACGATGAGAGGAGGAGGATGGAGGCCCCGGGATGCTGATGCTGAGGAGGAGGATGCTGCTGAAGGCCGCACCTCGGGCGCAGCGCCGGCGCAGCTCGGGCTCCAGCCCCCCTGCAGGATGGCGAAGAGCAGCTGCTGCTGCGGGCGGGCGTGGGCGGCCAGGCAGCGATCCAGCCAGCGAACCGACCTGGGGAGAGAGGGGAGAGAGGGATATGGGGGATATGGGGATATGGGGCTCTGGGGGCTGTGAGCCCCACACAGCGATCCAGCCAGCAGATGGACCTGGGGAGAGAGAGGGGGATATGGGGGGATATGGGGGATATGGGGGCTCTGAGCCCCACACAGCGATCCAGCCAGCGAACCGACCTGGGGGGGAGAGAGAGGGGATATGGGGGTATGGGGGTATGGGGGATATGGGGGATATGGGGGGATATGGGGGGCTCATGGGGGATATGGGGGATATGGGGGGCTCTGAGCCCCACACAGCCATCCAGCCAGCGAACCGACCTGGGGGAGAGAGAGGGGGGAGAGGGGACCTGGGGGCTCTGGGGGATATGGGGGTATGGGGCTCTGAGCCCCACACAGCGATCCAGCCAGTGGATGGACCTGGGGAGAGGAGGGGATATGGGGGATATGGGGGACTGGGAATGGATCTGGGGGATATGGGGGATATGGGGGATACAGGGGGATATGGGGATACAGGGGGATATGGGGCTGTGACCCCACACAGCGATCCAGCCAGCAAATGGACCTGGGGGGGCTGGGGGGATATGGGGGCTGGGGGGTCCTGGGGGTCTCAGGGTTTCTGAAAGGGGGAGTCCTGGGGGTGTTCTGGGAGGTCCTAGGGGGTCCCAGAATGTCCTGGGGGGGGTCCTGGAAGGTCTCAGGATGGTCCCAGGAGGGTCAGGGGGTCCTGAGGGGTCCTGAGGGGTCCAGGATGGTCCTGAGGGGGATCTCAGGGTTTCCTGGGGTGTTTTGGGGGGTCCTGGGGTTCCAGGAGGGGTTCCAGGAGGGCCCTGGGGGTCTCTAGAGAATCAGGGAGGTCTTGGGGGGTCCTGGGGTGGTCTCAGGAGGGCCCTGGGTGGTCTCAGAAGAGTCAGAGGGTCCTGGGGGGTCTCAGGAGAGTCAGGAAGGGGTTCTAGGGGACCTGGGGGGGTCTCAGAGGGGTCCTGGGGATCCCAGGAGGTCAGGGGTCCTGAGGGGTCCTGAGGGGTCCAGGATGGTCCTGAGGGGGATCTCAGGGTTTCCTGGGGGTTCCAGGAGGGCCCTGAGGGGTCTCTAGAGAGTCAGGGAGGTCCTGGGGGGTCTCAGGAGAGTCAGAGGTCCTGGGGGGTCTCAGGAGGGTCAGGCAGGGGTTCTAAGGGGACCTGGGGGGTCTCAGAGGGTCCTGGGGATCCCAGGAGGGTCAGGGGACTCCTGAGGGGTCCCAGGAGGGTCTCAGGGGGTTCCCGGGGGTCCCCACCTGTCCATGGCCTCCTCCACGCGCGGCCCCGTCGTGGTGCTGCTCACGACATCGTCCAGCTGCATCACGATATCGGCCCCTGCCAGGGGAGGGGGGTCAGCGACCAGGAGCCCCCCAAAGCCCCCCCAGCTCGGGCCCCCCTCACCCAGCGCGTTCTGGATCTCCATGGAGCGCTCGGGGCTCAGCAGGATCGGCTCCCCCCCGTGGGGGGCTGGAACAGAACCCCTCCTCCGACACCTCGGAGAGCCGCAGCAGGGACACCATCTGGAACCCGCCGCTGTCCTGGGGGACACCAGATTGGGGACCCCAAAAATGGGATTGGGGAACCCCAAAATGGGATGGGGGACCCCAAAAATGGGATGGGGGATGGGACGAACCCCTCCTCCGACACCGCTGAGAGCCGCAGCAGGGACACCATCTGGAACCCGCCGCTGTCCTGGGGACACAAAAACCGGATTGGGGACCCCAAAAATGGGATAAGGGACCCCAAAAATGGGATTGGGAACCCAAAAACGGGATGGGGACCCCAAAAACGGGATGGGGGACCCCAAAAAATGGGATGGGGGATGGGACAGAACCCCTCCTCCGACACCTCGGAGAGCCGCAGCAGGGACACCATCTGGAACCTGCCGCTGTCCTGGGGGAGAAACGGGATTGGGGAACCAAAAACCGGATTGGGGACCCCAAAAACGGGATGGGGAACCCCAAAAACGGGATGGGGAACCCCAAAAACGGGATGGGGGACCCCAAAAACGGGATGGGGGACCCCAAAAATGGGATTGGGGGATGGGACAGAACCCCCTCCTCCGACACCTCGGAGAGCCGCAGCAGGGACACATCTGGAACCCGCCGCTGTCCTGGGGGACCCAAAAACCGGATTGGGGACCCCAAAAATGGGATTGGGGACCCCAAAAACAGGATGGGGGACCCCAAAAACGGGATGGGGGAACCCCAAAAACGGGATAAGGGGAGCCCAAAACGGGATGGGGGACCCCAAAAACCGGATTGGAGACCCCAAAAACCGGATTGGAGACCCCAAAAACCGGATTGGGACCCCAAAAACCGGATTGGGACCCCAAAAACGGGATGGGGACCCCAAAAATGGGATTGGGGGATGGGACAGAACCCCCTCCTCCGACACCGCTGAGAGCCGCAGCAGGGACACCATCTGGAACCCGCCGCTGTCCTGGGGGAGAAACGGGATGGGGACCCCAAAAATGGGATTGGGGACCCAAAAACGGGATTGGGGACCCCAAAAATGGGATGGGGGATGGGACAGAACCCCCTCCTCCGACACCTCGGAGAGCCGCAGCAGGGACACCATCTGGAACCCGCCGCTGTCCTGGGGACCCAAAAACCGGATTGGGGACCCCAAAAATGGGATGGGGACCCCAAAATGGGATTGGGGACCCCAAAAATGGGATTGGGGAACACAAAAACGGGATTGGGGGCTGGGACAGAACCCCTCCTCCGACACCTCGGAGAGCCGCAGCAGGGACACCATCTGGAACCCGCCGCTGTCCTGGGGGAACCAAAAACCGGATGGGGACCCCAAAATGGGATGGGGACCCCAAAAACGGGATGGGGAACCCCAAAAATGGGATGGGGACCCCAAAAACGGGATGGGGGATGGGACAGAACCCCTTCCTCCGACACCTCGGAGAGCCGCAGCAGGGACACATCTGGAACCCGCCGCTGTCCTGGGGACCCAAAAACCGGATTGGGGAACCAAAAATGGGATGGGGGACCCCAAAAATGGGATTGGGGACCCCAAAAATGGGATTGGGGACCCCAAAAACGGGATGGGGCTGGAATAGAACCCCTCCTCCGACACCTCGGAGAGCCGCAGCAGGGACACCATCTGGAACCCGCCGCTGTCCTGGGGGAGCCAAAAACCGGATTGGGGACCCCAAAAATGGGATGGGGGAACCCCAAAATGGGATGGGGGACCCCAAAAATGGGATTGGGGAACCAAAATGGGATGGGGACCCCAAAAATGGGATGGGGACACAAAAACGGGATGGGGGATGGGACAGAACCCCTCCTCCGACACCTCGGAGAGCCGCAGCAGGGACACATCTGGAACCCGCCGCTGTCCTGGGGACCCAAAAACGGATTGGGACCCCAAAAACGGGATGGGGACCCCAAAAACGGGATGGGGGACCCCAAAAATGGGATTGGGGACCCCAAAAATGGGATTGGGGGATGGGACAGAACCCTCCTCCGACACCGCTGAGAGCCGCAGCAGGGACACATCTGGAACCCGCCGCTGTCCTGGGGGACCCAAAAACGGATTGGGACCCCAAAAATGGGATTGGGGACCCCAAAATGGGATGGGGGAACACAAAAATGGGATTGGGGGATGGGACAGAACCCCTCCTCCGACACCTCAGAGAGCTGCAGCAGGGACACCATCTGGAACCCGCCGCTGTCCTGGGGAGAAACGGGATGGGGAACCAAAAATGGGATGGGGGACCCCAAAAACGGGATAAGGGGACCCCAAAAACGGGATAAGGGGACCCCAAAAACAGGATGGGGGACCCCAAAAACGGGATGGGGGACACAAAAACGGGATGGGGGAACCCCAAAAATGGGATAAGGGGACCCCAAAAACGGGATGGGGGACACAAAATGGGATGGGGGACACAAAAACGGGATTGGGGACCCCAAAAACGGGATTGGGGGAACCCCAAAAACAGGATGGGGGGACCCCAAAAACGGGATGGGGGGACCCCAAAAACGGGATGGGGGACCCCAAAAACGGGATGGGGGAACACAAAATGGGATGGGGGAACCCAAAACGGGATTGGGGACCTCAAAAACGGGATTGGGGGGGACCCCAAAAACGGGACTGGGGGGACCCCAAAAACGGGATGGGGGGACACAAAAATGGGGATTGGGGGACCCCAAACGGGATGGAGGGACCCCAAAACGGGACGGGGGGCGGGGACAGCCCGGGATCGCGGCACCCCGGAAGTGCCGGGTTTGGGGTGTCACCGCTCCAAGCGGGGCTCTCACCGTCAGCAGGTTGTGCGGCCAGTCCATGAAGCCGTGCAGACCCCCCGAGCGGCGAACCAGCTCCGAGCCCTGCGGGGGAACCGGGACTGAACCGGGAGGGAACCGGGAGTGAACCGGGAGGAACCGGGAGTGAACCGGGAGGGAACCGGGACTGAACCGGGAGGGAACCGGGACTGAACCGGGAGGGGAACCGGAGGGAACCGGGACTGAACCGGGAGGGGAACCGGAGAGGAACCGGGAGGGGAACCGGAATGAACCGGAGTGGAACCGGGAATGGAACCGGGAGTGGAACCGGGAATGGACCGGGAGGGAACCGGGACTGAACCGGAGGGGAACCGGGACTGAACCGGAGGGGAACCGGAGAGGAACCGGGAGGGGAACCGGAGAGGAACCGGGAGGGGAACCGGGAGGGGAACCGGGAATGAACCGGGAGTGGAACCAGCGGATTCACCGGGAATGGAACCGGGAGTGGGACCGGGAGTGGGACCGGGAGTGGGACCGGGAGTGGGACCGGGAGTGACACTGGGAATGGAACCGGGAGTGGGACCGGAGTGGGACCGGAATGACACAGGGAATGGAACCGGAGTGGGACCGGGAATGGAACCGGAATGGCACCGGGAATGGCACCGGAATGGCACCGGAATGGAATCGGGAATGGAATCGGGAGTGAACCGGGAATGGAATCGGGAGTGAACCGGGAATGGAACCGGGAATGGCACCGGGAGTGGAACCGGGAATGGAATCGGGAGTGAACCGGGAATGGAACCGGGAATGACACAGGGAATGGAACCGGGAATGGAACCGGGAATGACACAGGGAATGGAACCGGGAGTGGAACCGGGAGTGGAACCGGGAATGGAACCGGGAATGACACAGGGAATGACACAGGGAATGACACAGGGAATGACACAGGGAATGACACAGGGAATGACACAGGGAATGGAATCGAGTGAACCGGGAATGGAATCGGGAGTGAACCGGGAATGGAACCGGGAATGACACAGGGAATGGAACCGGGAATGGAACCGGGAATGACACAGGGAATGGAACCGGGAGTGGAACCGGGAGTGGAACCGGAGTGAACCGGGAATGAACCGGGAGTGGAACTGGGAATGAATCGGGAGTGGAACCGGGAATGGAACCGGGAAGGAACCGGGAACGGCACCGGAATTAACGGGAATTCACCGGGAATTCAGCGGGAATGGCACCGGGAATTAACGGGAACGGCACCGGGAATTAACGGGAATTCACTGGGAACGGCACCGGGAATTAACGGGAAACGGCACCGGGAATTAACGGAAACGGCACCGGAATTAACGGGAATTCACTGGGAACGGCACCGGGAATTAACGGGAAACGGCACCGGGAATTAACGGGAATTCACTGGGAGTTAACTGGGAATGGCACCGGGAATTAACGGGAATTCACTGGGAACGGCACCGGGAATTAACGGGAATTCACCGGGAATTAACTGGGAATTAACCAGGAATTCACTGGGAATGGCACCGGGAATTCAGCGGGAATGGCACCGGGAATTAACGGGAATTAACGGGGAGCCGAGCAGGATTCTCCGGGAACGGCGGAAATTCGGGAACGGCGGGAGTTCCCAGCAGATAAAGGAGCCCGTTGCCCCCCGGTTCACCCCGGTTCCCCCCGTTGCCCCGGCGCCGCTCACCGGCCGCGTGCCCAGGTGGAAGGTGTTGCCCAGGCAGATGCGGCAGCCCAGCGCCGCCAGCTGCGCCGCCGTCAGCCCCTTGGCGGTGCCGCGGGTGCCCACGGGCATGAACACCGGGCAGGGCACGGTGCCGTGCGGCAGCCGCAGCTCCCCGGCGCGGGCGCGGCTCCGGCCGCACTCGGCCACGATCCGCAGCACCGGCGGCGGCCCCGCTGTGGGCGCCGCCATCTTGAATGCGTATGACCGGAAGAGGACGCGTCTGCGCCGGAAGTGAGGGTTACCGGGGCAACGCGGGCGCCATGTTGGGCCTGGTGGGGTTGGGGAAACGCCCGAGCCTGGAGACGCCCAAAGCCTCAGCAGAAACCCCTCTAAACCCAGCCAGGGCACGGAGCGGAGCCACGTCCTGCTGAGTCTGATCGTGGGGAGGGGCCCCTAGAGATTCCCGGGGGCAATCTCGCTTCGGGACTGTCGGGAAACACGACGCTCGACGGTCACGGGAGGGGCGAGAAGCAGCGGGAGAGCCAAAGGGCGAGCGGGAATGGCTGACTGGCGGCCGGCTGATCCACTGCCGGAGGGTTTTCTGTTCCCTGAGGCTCCTCGGTCGTTTGCGTCGCTGAGGGCGGGGAGGGAGAGCGGGGCGAGCGGCGGCGGCGCCTGAGGGGAAGTCCTGCCCGCCAATCAAAGGGGCGGGATTACAGCACTGCCGCCTCAGCTGACACGGCAGCGCCGCCTCCCATTGGCTGCCGGCCGTGATTGGCAGGCGATGGACCAATAGCAAACGGGCTAGGCTTCCCTGTCCCGCCCACAGACATGATTGACAGCGCGCTGCTCCAATCCGCTGCGCGCACCGCCGTGATTGACAGCCCGGCCCGCCAATGGCGGCGCAGCGCGGCGGGGGCGGGGCGGTGCCGGATGAGGAGACTCTGAGGGGAAGTTTGGCCGCCGCCGCCGCCGCCGCGGGCCCGGCACCTCCGGCGCCACCATGGGCAACCGCGGCATGGAGGAGCTCATCCCGCTGGTCAACAAGCTGCAGGACGCCTTCAGCTCCATCGGGCAGAGCTGCCACCTGGACCTGCCGCAGATCGCCGTGGTGGGCGGGCAGAGCGCCGGCAAGAGCTCGGTGCTGGAGAACTTCGTGGGCCGGTGAGTAAAGCGCGTTGGGGAATAGCGGCGGCGTGAGGGCGCGGCCGGCGGGACGGGGCGCGGGCTGCGCAAACTGCGTAAGGAGCGGGCGGAGCCGGCGGCGGAACCGGCAGCGGAACCGGCAGCGGAACCGGCAGCGGGGCGGGTTCGGGTCAGGCCGGTCGATCCCAAAATAATTCGGGGTTTCCGTGGGTGTTGTGGAGTCGTTCCGTGTTCTGGGCAACTTCCTCCTCCTCCTCCTCATCATCATCCTCGGCGTGGGGCTGCGCCCCGAGATAGGGAGCGAGCGGAGAGTGGGCGCCGCCGATAACGGGGAGCAGAGAGCTCGGAAGGGAAGGGACTCATTGCGGGAAATCTGCAAAAGAATGGGGGTTTGGTGCTGCTGGTGGAGAATTCCCCTTGGTCTGACCCCCATGGATCAGCTGTGCCCCATGGATGGTCTGTGCCCCATGGATGGGCTCTGTGCCCCATGGTTTATCTCTGTGCCCCATGGCTCAGCTCTGTGTCCCATGGATCAGCTCTGTGCCCCATGGCTCAGCTCTGTGCCCCATGGCTCAGCTCTGTGCCCCATAGCTCAGCTCTGTGCCCCATGGATCAGCTCTGTGCCCATGGCTCGGCTCTGTGCCCCATGGTTTATCTCTGTGCCCCATGGTTCAGCTCTGTGCCCCATAGCTCAGCTCTGTGCCCCATGGCTCAGCTCTGTGCCCCATGGATCAGCTCTGTGCCCCATGGATGAGCTGTGCCCATAGCTCAGCTCTGTGCCCATAGCTCAGCTCTGTGCCCATGGCTCAGCTCTGTGCCCATGGCTCAGCTCTGTGCCCGTAGCTCAGCTCTGTGCCCCATGGATGAGCTGTGCCCATAGCTCAGCTCTGTGCCCATAGCTCAGCTCTGTGCCCATAGCTCAGCTCTGTGCCCATGGCTCAGCTCTGTGCCCATGGCTCAGCTCTGTGCCCATGGCTCAGCTCTGTGCCCATGGCTCAGCTCTGTGCCCATAGCTCAGCTCTGTGCCCATGGCTCAGCTCTGTGCCCGTAGCTCAGCTCTGTGCCCCATGGTTTATCTCTGTGCCCCATGGATGAGCTGTGCCCATGGATCAGCTCTGTGCCCATAGCTCAGCTCTGTGCCCCTCTGGCTGTGCCCCATGGCTCAGCTCTGTGCCCCTCTGGCTGTGCCCATAGCTCAGCCCTGTGCCCATGGATCAGCTCTGTGCCCCATGGATCAGCTCTGTGCCCCATGGTTTATCTCTGTGCCCCATGGATCAGCTCTGTGCCCCATGGATGAGCTGTGCCCATGGATCAGCTCTGTGCCCATAGCTCAGCTCTGTGCCCCATGACTCAGCTCTGTGCCCATAGCTCAGCTCTGCCCCCATGGCTCAGCTCTGCCCCACTCCCAGACTGGGCTCCATCCCTTCCCTTCCATCCCCTCGAATTCCCACCCTGAATTTGGGGCCATTTTCCACCTCTCAGGGCTACAAACGTTTGATTTATTGCCCATCCTGAACCCCTGGAATTCTGGCACCCTGTAATTACCACCCCTGCTAATGAAACCCCTCCGAGATGCTAATTAGGGTTAATTACACCCTCTGCCATGTGACAGCGAGGGACTCTGCCTGTGTCACCCCAAATTTTGGGAGCAATTTTGGGATTCTCCCCTCAAAGTGGCTGAGCAGGACTTTTTTTTTTTAATTATTACTATATTTTTTTTCAATATTTTCCTTTTTTCACAAATTCCAAACCCTCAGGGCTGTTCTGATTTTCCCAACGACCCACACGGATCCACAATCGAAATCTGATCGAAATCTGCCCCTGGCTGAGGTTGACTTTTGATTTTTGCAGCTCTTGGAGATTTATTTTGGTTTTTCTGAGCCATCACCAAGCCCTGGTCCCGTTTTTATTTTGGTTTTTTTACCCTCAAAACGCACAGGGAGAGAATCCTGAGGGGGATTCTGTGCCCAAAATCCCTCGGAGAAACCTGGATTGGGCTGGGAAATCCCAAAATCCACGAATTTCCCAAACTGGGAGGAATTTGGGCCTCAATCCTCAGATTTATAGGAATGTTGGGTCAGAATCTCCAAATTCAATCAGATTTTGGGTCTGAATCTCTAAATTTAGTGGGATTTTGGGTCTGAATGTCTAAAGAGAGCCCCCAAAATGGTGCTGAGCCCCCAGGGTTTGGGGTCAGTGGGATTTGGCAGAGTTTGGGGGGGACAATCAGGAATTTTGGCAGAATTTGGGGAGACAATCAGGAATTTTGGGGGGACAGTCAGGAATTTTGGCAGAATTTTGGCAGAATTTGGGGGACAGTCAGGAATTTGGGCAGAATTTGGGGAGACAATCAGGAATTTTGGGGGGACAGTCAGGAATTTTGGCAGAATTTGGGGGGACAATCAGGAATTTGGGGGACAATCCGAACTGGGCAGAATTTTGGCAGAATCTGGGGCACAATCAGGAATTTTGGGGGCACAATCAGGAATTTTGGGGGATAATCAGGAATTTGGGGTGACAATCCGAATTTGGGGTGACAATCCGAATTTTGGGGGACAATCCGAATTTGGGGGACAATCCGAATTTGGGAGGGACAATCCGAATTTAGGACAATCCGAATTTGGGGGACAATCCGAATTTTAGGACAATCCGGAATTTGGGGGACAATCCAGAATTTTGGGGGACAATCAGGAATTTTGGGGTCAATCCGGAATTTTAGGACAATCCGGAATTTTAGGACAATCCGGAATTTTGGGCAGAATTTGGGGTGACAATCCGGAATTTTAGGACAATCCGGAATTTTGGGACAGTCGGAACGGGGCGGGGTCCGGCAGGGCCACGCCCAGCGCGGGTGTTTCCCCGCAGGTGTCCCGGGTTTGGGGAGTTCCCGCCCTTTGTCCCGGTCACACCTGCGCCCCCCCGGCACACCTGGGCCGGTGACGTCACGGTGACGTCACCGGGCGGGATCCGGACAGGGAGGGAGCCGGAATTCCCGGAATTCCCGGAACTGCTGCGGGAAAGGGGGAGGGGGGAGATTCCTGTGGGGTCGGGCTGGGGTCACCCCCTTTATTTGGGGTCACTCCATTCCTGTGGGGTCAGGATTGGGGTCACCCCCTTTATTTGGGGTCCCCTCATTTCTGTGGGGTCAGGATTGGGGTCACCCCATTCCTGTGGGGTCAGGGCTGGGGTCACCCCCTTTATTTGGGATCAGGTCTGGGGTCACCCCATTCCTGTGGGGTCCCCTCATTTTTGTGGGGTCAGAAATGGGATCACCCCGTTTCTTTGGGGTCCCCTCATTTCTGTGGGGTCAGGATTGGGGTCACCCCATTTATTTGGGATCAGGTCTGGGGTCACCCCATTCCTGTGGGGTCAGGATTGGGGTCACCCCCTTTATTTGGGATCAGGGCTGGGGTCACCCCATTTATTTGGGGTCAGGATTGGGGTCACCCCATTTATTTGGGATCAGGAATGGGGTCACCCCATTTCTTTGGGATCAGGATTGGGATCACCCCGTTTCTGTGGGATCAGATCTGGGATCACCCCATTTCTGTGGGGTCACCCAATTTCTTTGGGATCAGATTTGGGATCACCCCGTTTCTGTGGGATCAGGGTTGGGACTCACCCCATTCCTGTGGGATCACTCCATTTCCACCCCATTTCTTTGGGGTCACCCCGTTCCTGTGGGGTCACCCCGTTCCTGTGGGACCACCCCGTTCTGTGGGGTCACCCTGTTGCTTGGGCTCACCCCATTTCTGTGAGGTCACTCCATTCCTTTAGGATCACCCCATTCCTTTAGGATCACCCCATTTCCGTGGGGCTCACCCCGTTTCTGTGGGATCAGGGTTGGGCTCACCCCATTCCCGAGGGCTTACCCCATTCCCTGGGCTCACCCCATTTCTGTGGGGTCACCCCATTTCTGTGGGCTCACCCCATTCCCGAGGGCTTACCCCATTCCTTTAGGATCAGCCCGTTCCCGTGGGCTCACCCCATTCCTGTGGGATCAGGGCCGCAATCACCCCGTTTCTGTGGGATCAGGGTTGGGATCACCCCATTCCTGTGGGATCACCCCATTCCTGTGGGATCACCCCATTCCTGTGGGATCACCCCGTTCCTGTGGGATCACTCCATTTCCACCCCATTTCCTTTGGGCTCACCCCATTTCCTTTGGGGTCACCCCATTTCCTTTAGGATCACCCCCGTTCCTGTGGGATCAGGGTTGGGCTCACCCCATTCCTTTAGGATCACCCCGTCCCTGGGCTCCCCCTGCCGCCCTCCCCGCCCCGTTCCCGGGAATCCTGGGGTTCCCAAACCCAGCTGGAATCCCGGGATTCACCACCCAGATGGAATCCTGGAATCCTGGGATTCACAACCCAGCTGGAATTATTGTGGGATTCTGGGATTCTGGGATTCCCAACCCCAGCTGGAATTATTCTGGAATCCTGGGATTCCCAAACCCCAGCTGGAATCCTGGAATCCTGGGATTCCCAAACTCAGATGGAAGTATTCTGGAATTCTGGAATTCACAACCCCAGCTGGAATCCTGGAATCCTGGGATTTCCAAACCCAGATGGAAGTATTCTGGAATTCTGGAATTCACAACCCCAGCTGGAATTATTGTGGGACTCTGGAATCCTGGAATTCCCAACCCCAGCTGGAATCCTGGAATCCTGGGATTCACAACTCAGCTGGAATTATTCTGAAATTCTGGGATTCCCAAACTCAGCTGGAATTCCCAAAACCAGCTGGAATTATTCTGGAATCCTGGGATTCCCAAACCCAGCTGGAATTCTGGAATTCCCAAACCCCAGTTGGAATTCTGGAATCCTGGGATTCACAACCCCAGCTGGAATTCTGGAATCCTGGGATTCACAACCCCAGCTGGAATTATTCTGGGATTCCCAACCCCAGCTGGGATTATTCTGGAATTCTGGGATTCCCAACCCCAGCTGGAATTATTCTGGAATTCTGGGATTCCCAAACTCAGCTGGAATTATTCTGGAATTCTGGAATTCCCAACCCCAGCTGGAATTATTCTGGAATTCTGGGATTCCCAACCCCAGCTGGGATTATTCTGGAATTCTGGGATTCCCAACCCCAGCTGGAATTATTCTGGAATTCTGGGATTCCCAACCCCAGCTGGAATTATTCTGGAATTCTGGAATTCCCAAACCCAGCTGGAATTCTGGAATCCTGGGATTCCCAACCCCAGCTGGAATTATTCTGGGATTCTGGGATTCCCAACCCCAGCTGGAATTATTCTGGAATTCCCAAACCCAACTGGAATTCTGGCATTCTGGAATTTCCTCCTCGTCACTCCCCATTCCCAGCCCAAATTTCCCTCTTTTCCAGGCAGAAATCTTCCCCCTCCCTCCCACCCCCCAAAAAAAAAAAAAATTCCTCCTGGAGGAATTCTGTGGGAATTTCCTGATTTTCCTGCCTTTCATCCCAGGGCTCTGCAGAAAATCGATGGGACCAACTCATTTATTGATCCACCTTTTCATGCCAGGACTCTGCAGGAGTGAGTGGGATTAATTGATTGATTTTTAATTGATTTATTGATCCATCTCTCCATGCCCTGCAGGGATTTCCTGCCCGAGGCTCCGGCATCGTCACTCGCCGCCCGCTGATCCTGCAGCTCATCTTCTCCAAAACAGGTACAGGCAGCAGGGGGAGGGTCACAGGGAGCAGGGGGAGAATTCAATTCCAAATTCCCCATTCCCCATTCCCCATTCCCATTCCCCATTCCCGTTCCCATTCCCATTCCCATTCCCGTTCCCATTATTCCCATTCCCCATTCCCATTCCCATTCCCCATTCCCATTCCCATTATTCCCATTCCCCATTCCCCATTCCCGTTCCCAATTCCCCGTTCCCAATTCCCGTTCCCATTCCCCGTTCCCATTCCCCATTCCCATTCCCATTCCCCATTCCCATTATTCCCATTATTCCCATTCCCCATTCCCCATTCCCGTTCCCAATTCCCCGTTCCCAATTCCCCGTTCCCAATTCCCCGTTCCCATTCCCCATTCCCATTCCCATTCCCCATTCCCATTATTCCCATTCCCCATTCCCCATTCCCGTTCCCCATTCCCATTCCACATTCCCCATTCCCATTCCCCATTCCCATTCCCATTATTCCCATTCCCATTCCCATTATTCCCATTCCCCATTCCCGTTCCCCATTCCCATTCCCCATTCCCCATTCCCATTCCCCATTCCCATTCCCATTATTCCCATTCCCATTCCCATTATTCCCATTCCCATTCCCATTCCCCATTCCCATTCCCCATTCCCATTCCCCATTCCCATTCCCCATTCCCATTATTCCCATTCCCCATTCCCCATTCCCATTATTCCCATTCCCCATTCCCATTCCCCATTCCCCATTCCCATTCCCATTATTCCCATTTCCATTCCCATTCCCATTCCCATTCCCATTATTCCCATTCCCATCCCCGTTCCCATTCCCATTCCCCATTCCCATTCCCCATTCCCATTCCCATTCCCCATTCCCATTCCCCATTCCCCATTCCCATTATTCCCATTCCCATTCCCATTATTCCCATTCCCATTCCCATTCCCATTCCCATTCTTCCCATTCCCATTCCCCATTCCCATTCCCATTCCCATTCCCCATTCCCATTCCCATTCCCCATTCCCCATTCCCATTCCCATTATTCCCATTATTCCCATTATTCCCATTATTCCCATTATTCCCATTATTCCCATTCCCCATTCCCCATTCCCATTATTCCCATTCCCCATTCCCATTATTCCCATTATTCCCATTCTTCCCATTCCCCATTCCCATTCCCCATTCCCATTATCCCCATTCCCCATTCCCCATTCCCATTCCCCATTCCCCCATTCCCCATTCCCATTATTCCCATTATTCCCATTATTCCCATTATTCCCATTATTCCCATTATTCCCATTCCCATTCCCCATTCCCATTCCCCATTCCCATTATTCCCATTCCCATTCCCATTATTCCCATTCCCCATTCCCATTATTCCCATTCCCATTCCCATTATTCCCATTCCCCATTCCCATTATTCCCATTCCCATTCCCATTATTCCCATTCCCCATTCCCATTATTCCCATTATTCCCATTCTTCCCATTCCCATTCTGGGATTTTTTTGGGGGTTAATTTTGGAATTTCCAGCTGCCCAATTTCCCCCTGTGCAATTTTTATTACCGTATTTGTTTATTTTTATTATTTATAATTTCCTATATTTATTATTTTTATTTTAATTAGAATTTTTTATAATCTCCAAAAAAACTCCTATTTTTTTAACTCTAAACCCCAGATCTCCCAAAAATTCCTTCTTTTTTTTATTTTAACCCCAGATCTCCCAACAATTCCATTAAAAAAATTTAAAATCCCACTTCTCCCAAAAATTCAATTTTTTTTATTTTTACACCCCAGATCTCCCAAAAATCCCTTTTTTTTAACTATAAACCCCAGATGTCCCAACAATTCCATTTTCTGAATTTTTAAACACCAGCTCTCCAAAAACCCCCTTTTTTTTTAACCTTGAACCCCAGCTCTCCCAGAAATGAATATTTTTTTTCTCCCAGAAATGAGCATTTTTTCTCCCAGAAATGAACATTTTTTTCTCCCGAAATGAACATTTTTTTCTCTCCCAGAAATGAACATTTTTTCTCCCAAAACGAACATTTTTTCTCCCAAAACGAACATTTTTTTCTCCCAGAAATGAACATTTTAATTTAACCCTGAACCCCAGCTCTCCCAGAAATGAACATTTTTTTCTCCCGAAATGAACATTTTTTTTCTCTCACAGAAGTGAACATTTTTTCTCCCAAAATTAACATTTTTTTCTCCCAAAATGAACATTTTTCTCCCAAAATAAACATTTTTTCTCCCAAAACGAACATTTTTTCTCTCCCAGAAACGAACATTTTTTTCTCTCCCAGAAACGAACATTTTTTTCTCCCAAAATAAACATTTTTTCTCCCAAAACGAACATTTTTCTCTCCCAAAACGAACATTTTTCTCTCCCAAAACGAACATTTTTTTCTCTCCCAGAAACGAACATTTTTTCTCTCCCAAAATTAACATTTTTTTCTCCCAAAATGAGTATTTTCTCTCCCAGAAACGAACATTTTTTTCTCCCAAAATTAACATTTTTTTCTCCCAAAATTAACATTTATTTCTCCCAAAATTAACATTTATTTCTCCCAAAATTAACATTTTCTCTCCCAGAAACGAACATTTTTTCTCCCAAAATTAACATTTTTTTCTCCCAAAATTAACATTTTTTTCTCCCAAAATGAACATTTTTCTCCCAAAATAAACATTTTCTCTCCCAGAAACGAACATTTTTTCTCCCAAAATTAACATTTTTTCTCCCAAAATAAACATTTTCTCTCCCAAAACGAACATTTTTTCTCTCCCAGAAATGAACATTTTCTCTCCCAAAATGAACATTTTTTCTCCCAAAATAAACATTTTTTCTCCCAAAACGAACATTTTTTCTCCCAAAACGAACATTTTTTCTCCCAAAACGAACATTTTTTTTCTCCCAGAAATGAACATTTTTTCTCCCAGAAATGAACATTTTTCTCCCAAAATAAACATTTTTTCTCCCAAAACGAACATTTTTTTTCTCCCAAAACGAACATTTTCTCTCCCAGAAATGAACATTTTTCTCCCAAAATAAACATTTTTTTCTCCCAAAACGAACATTTTTTTCTCCCAAAATTAACATTTTCTCTCCCAAAACGAACATTTTCTCTCCCAAAATGAACATTTTTTCTCCCAAAATTAACATTTTTTTCTCCCAAAATTAACATTTTTTTCTCCCAGAAATGAATATTTTCTCTCCCAGAAACGAACATTTTTTCTCTCCCATAAATGAATATTTTTTCTCCCAGAGATGAACATTTTTGCTCCCAAAATGAACATTTTTCTCCCAAAATAAACATTTTCTCTCCCAAAATTAACATTTTTTTCTCCCAAACTTAACATTTTCTCTCCCAAAACGAACATTTTTTCTCTCCCAAAACGAACATTTTTTCTCCCAAAATGAACATTTTTCTCCCAAAATGAGTATTTTCTCTCCCAAAATTAACATTTTTTTCTCCCAAAACGAACATTTTTTTCTCCCAAAATAAACATTTTTTCTCCCAAAACGAACATTTTTTCTCCCAAAATGAACATTTTCTCTCCCAAAATGAACATTTTTCTCTCAAAATAAACATTTTTTCTCCCAAAACGAACATTTTTTCTCCCAAAATGAACATTTTCTCTCCCAAAATGAACATTTTTTTCTCCCAAAATGAATATTTTCTCTCCCAGAAACGAACATTTTTTCTCTCCCAGAAATGAATATTTTTTCTCCCAGAGATGAACATTTTTGCTCCCAAAATGAACATTTTTCTCCCAAAATAAACATTTTCTCTCCCAAAATTAACATTTTTCTCTCAAAATAAACATTTTTTCTCCCAAAACGAACACTTTTTCTCCCAAAATTAACATTTTTTTCTCCCAGAAACGAACATTTTTTCTCCCAGAAATGAACATTTTTTTCTCCCAAAATAAACATTTTTTCTCCCAAAACGAACACTTTTTCTCCCAAAATAAACATTTTTTCTCCCAAAACGAACACTTTTTCTCCCAAAATGAGTATTTTCTCTCCCAAAACGAACATTTTTTTCTCCCAAAATTAACATTTTCTCTCCCAAAACGAACATTTTTTCTCCCAAAATGAACATTTTTCTCCCAAAATTAACATTTTTTCTCCCAAAATTAACATTTTTTTCTCCCAGAAACGAACATTTTTTCTCCCAGAAATGAACATTTTTTCTCCCAAAATGAACATTTTTTTCTGCCAAAACGAACATTTTTCTCCCAAAATAAACATTTTCTCTCCCAAAATAAACATTTTCTCTCCCGAAACGAACATTTTCTCTCCCAAAACGAACATTTTTTCTCTCCCAGAAACGAACATTTTTTTCTCCCAAAATTAACATTTTTTCTCCCAAAATTAACATTTTTCTCTCCCAAAATTAACATTTTTTTCTCCCAAAATGAACATTTTTCTCCCAAAACGAACATTTTCTCTCCCAAAATGAACATTTTCTCCCAAATGAACATTTTTCTCCCAAAATTAACATTTTCTCTCCCAAAACAAACACATTTTCTCCCAAAACGAACATTTATTTCTCCCAAAATTAACATTTTTTCTCCCAAAACGAACACATTTTCTCCCAAATGAACATTTTCTCTCCCAGAAATGACAATTTTTCTCTCCCAAAACGAACACATTTTCTCCCAAAACGAACACATTTTCTCCCAAAATGAACATTTTTCTCCCAAAATTAACATTTTCTCTCCCAAAACGAACACATTTTCTCCCAAAATGAACATTTTTCTCCCAAAACGAACATTTTTCTCTCCCAGAAATGACAATTTTTTCTCTCCCAGAAACGAACATTTTTTCTCTCCCAAAATTAACATTTTTTCTCCCAAAACGAACATTTATTTCTCCCAAAATTAACATTTTCTCTCCCAGAAACGAACATTTTTTCTCCCAAAATTAACATTTTTTTCTCCCAGAAATGAACATTTTCTCTTCCAGAAATGAACATTTTTTCTCTCCCAGAAATGAACATTTTTTCTCCCAAAATTAACATTTTTTTTCTCCCAAAATGAACATTTTTCTCCCAAAATAAACATTTTTTCTCCCAAAACTAACATTTTTTTTCTCCCAAAACGAACATTTTTTTCTCCCAGAAACGAACATTTTTTCTCCCAAAATAAACATTTTCTCTCCCAAAACGAACACATTTTCTCCCAAATGAACATTTTTCTCCCAAAATGAACATTTTTCTCCCAAAACGAACATTTTTTTTCTCCCAAAACGAACATTTTCTCTCCCAGAAATGAACACATTTTCTCCCAAAATGAATATTTTCTCTCCCAGAAACGAACATTTTTTCTCCCAGAAACGAACATTTTTTCTCCCAGAAACGAACATTTTTTCTCCCAGAAACGAACATTTTTTTCTCCCAAAATAAACATTTTTTCTCCCAAAACGAACATTTTTCTCTCCCAAAACGAACATTTTTTCTCTCCCAGAAACGAACATTTTTTCTCCCAGAAATGAACATTTTTCTCCCAAAATAAACATTTTTTCTCCCAAAACGAACATTTTTTTCTCCCAAAACGAACATTTTCTCTCCCAAAATGAACATTTTTCTCCCAAAATAAACATTTTTTCCTCCCAACACGAACACTTTTTCTCCCAAAACGAACATTTTCTCTCCCAGAAATGAACATTTTTCTCCCAAAACAAACACATTTTCTCCCAAAACGAACATTTATTTCTCCCAAAATTAACATTTTTTCTCCCAAAACGAACACATTTTCTCCCAAATGAACATTTTCTCTCCCAGAAATGACAATTTTTCTCTCCCAAAACGAACACATTTTCTCCCAAAACGAACATTTTCTCTCCCAAAACGAACATTTTTTTCTCCCAAAATTAACATTTTCTCTCCCAAAATGAACATTTATTTCTCCCAAAATTAACATTTTCTCTCCCAAAACGAACATTTTCTCCCAAATGAACATTTTTCTCCCAAAATTAACATTTTCTCTCCCAAAACGAACATTTTTTCTCCCAAAATTAACATTTTCTCTCCCAAAACGAACATTCTCTCCCAAATGCATCGTGCCCTTGCCCAGAGTACGCCGAGTTCCTGCACTGCAAGGCGCGCAAGTTCACGGATTTCGACGAGGTGCGCCAGGAGATCGAGGCGGAGACCGAGCGCCTGACGGGCTCCAACAAGGGCATCTCGCCCGTGCCCATCAACCTGCGCGTCTACTCGCCCCACGGTGAGAGGGGCACCCCCAAATCCAAACGGGGGGGCAGGGGCGAGGGGTCCCTCAGCCGGGACTGAAAATCCACCTGGGATCCAGGGAATCAGGTGGAATTTCCAATCAGAGTAGATTAAAGATCAGATGGAATTAACAATCAGATTGGCTTAAAAATCAGATGGGATTTCCAATCAGATTAGATTAAAGATCAGATGGGATTTCCAATCAGATTAGATTAAAAATCAGATTGAATTTAAAATCAGATTGAATTTAAAATCAGATTAGATTAAAGATCAGAGTAGATTAAAGATCAGATTGAATTTAAAATCATATTAAATTTAAATTCAGATTAGATTAAAAATCAGGTGGAACTTCCAATCAGATTAGGTTAAAAATCAGATGGAATTTCCAATCAGATTAGATTAAAGATCAGATGGAATTAACAATCAGATTAGATTAAAAATCAGATGGAATTTCCAATCAGATTAAATTAAAAATTAGATGGGATTTCCAATCAGATTAGGTTAAAAATCAGATGGAATTTCCAATCAGATTGGGTTAAAGATCAGATGGGATTTCCAATCAGATTAGATTAAAAATCAGATGGAATTTCCAATCAGATTAGATTAAAAATTAGATGGGATTTCCAATCAGATTAGATTAAAAATCAGATGGAATTTCCAATCAAATTAGATTAAAAATCAGATGGAATTTCCAATCAGACTAGAATTAAGGTCAGATTAGATTAAACATCAGAGTAGATTAAAGATCAGATTGAATTTAAAATCATATTAAATTTAAAATCAGATTAGATTAAAGATCAGATGGGATTTCCAATCACATTAGGTTAAAAATCAGATGGGATTTCCAATCAGAGCAGGTTAAAAATCAGATTAGATTAAAGATCAGATTAGGTTAAAAATGAGATGGAATTTCCAATCAGATTAGGTTAAAAATCAGATGGAATTTCCAATCAGATTAGATTAAAGATCAGATGGAATTTCCAATCAGATTAGATTAAAAATCAGATGGGATTTCCAGTCAGATTAGATTAAAGATCAGATGGCATTTCCAATCAGATTAGGTTAAAAATCAGATTGAATTTAAAATCAGATTGAATTTAAAATCAGATTAGATTAAAAATCATATTGAATTTAAAATCAGATTAGATTTAAATTGAATCTGATTTTAATTCAATCTGATTTTTAAATCTGTTTAAACTAAAGATCAGATTGAATTAAAAATCAGATTCAATTTAAAATCTGTTTAAACTAAAGATCAGATTGAATTAAAAATCAGATTGAATTTAAAATCAGATTGAATTTAAAATCAGATTAGATTAAAAATCAGATTGAAATTAAATCAGATTAAATTTAAAATCAGATTGAATTTCAAATCAGATTGAATTTAAAATCAGATTAAATTTAAAATCGGATTGAAATTTAAATCAGATTGAATTTCAAATCAGATTAAATTTAAAGTCAGATTAGATTAAAGATCAGATTGAATTTAAAATCATATTAAATTTAAAATCAGATTGAATTTATAATCAGATTGAATTTCAAATCAGATTAAAGATCAGATTGAATTTAAAATCGGATTAGATTAAAGATCAGATTAGATTAAAAATCAGAGTAGATTAAAGATCAGATTGAATTTAAAATCATATTGAATTTAAAAACATATTGAATTTAAAATCATATTGAATTTTAAATCAGATTGAATTAAAAATCAGATTGAATTAAAAATTAGATTAGATTAAAAATCAGATTAAATTTAAAATCATATTAAATTTGAAATAATACTAAATTTAAAATCAGATTGAATTTTAAATCAGGTTAGATTAAAAATCAGATTAGATTAAAAATAATATTAAATTTTAAATGAGATTGAATTTTAAATCAGGTTGAATTTAAAATCTGATTAGATTTAAAATCAGATTGAATTCAAAACCAGATTGAATTTAAAATCAGATTGAATTTTAAATCTGTTTAAACTAAAAATCAGATGGAATTTAAAATCAAATTAAATTGAAAATCACATTTAATTTAAAATCAGATTGAATTTAAAATCAAATTAAATTGAAAATCACATTAAATGAATTAATCCCCCCCGTAATGTTAACCCCTGCAGTGCTGAACCTGACCCTGGCTGCCCTGCCTGGCACCACCAAGGTTCTCAAACAGGAATTCTGTAAAAATTAAAAATGAAAATTGAGGGTTCTGCATTAGAGGGGAATCAGAGAAGTCTGAATTCTGTAAAAATTCAGATATAAAACTAAAAATAATAAATAAATAAATACAATAACAATACTAAAATAAAATTATAAAAATATAATAATAATATAATAATATAATAATATAATAATATAATAATATAGTAATAAAATAATAAAACCAAAAATTCTATAAAAATTCAATCTGAACTTTTCTCCTTTTTCCCCCACAAACCTGTGCTGAAAACAACTTGGTGATGATTTTTATTAATTAATTCCCCCCATGTTAACCCCTGCAGTGCTGAACCTGACCCTGACTGCCCTGCCTGGCACCACCAAGGTTCTCAAACAGGAATTCTGTATAAAATTAAAAATTAAAACTGAGGGTTCTGCATTAGAGGGGAATCTTAAGAAAGTCTGAACCTCTCAATGAGGAAAAAAAGAGAAAAATTGGGATAAAAAGGAGGCATTAGAGGGGAATTTTTGGGAAGTCTGAGCTTTCCAAGCAGGAGTTCTATAAAAATTAAAAATTAAAATGAGGTTGAAGGATGAAATAAGCAATGGGGAAAAAACCTGAATTCTATAAAAATTAAAAACCTGTGCTGAAAACAACTTGATGATGATTTTTATTAATTAATTCCCCCAATGTTAACCCCTGCAGTGCTGAACCTGACCCTGACTGCCCTGCCTGGCACCACCAAGGTTCTCAAACAGGAATTCTGTAAAAATTAAAAATGAAAATTGAGGGTTCTGCATTAGAGGGGAATCTTAAGAAAAGTCTGAACATCTCAGTGAGGAAAAAAAGAGAAAAATTTGGATAAAAAGGAGGCATTAGAGGGGAATTTTAGGGAAGTCTGAGCTTTCCATAAAAATTAAATTTCCATAAAAATTAAAAATTAAAATGAGGTTGAAGGATGAAATAAGCAATGGGGAAAAAACCTGAATTCTATAAAAATTAAAAACCTGTGCTGAAAACAACTTGATGATGATTTTTATGAATTAATTCCCCCCATGTTAACCCCTGCAGTGCTGAACCTGACCCTGATCGACCTGCCTGGCATCACCAAGGTCCCTGTGGGGGACCAGCCCCAGGACATCGAGTTCCAGATCCGGGAGATGATCCTGCAGTTCATCAGCAGGGACAGCAGCCTGATCCTGGCTGTCACCCCGGCCAACGTGGACCTGGCCAACTCAGATGCACTCAAGATGGCCAAGGAGGTGGATCCCCAGGGTAGGAAAGGGTTAATGTGGGTTTTTGGGGGGATTTTGAGGGATTTTGGGGGTCAAGGAGGTGGATCCCCAGGGTAGGAAAGGGTTAATGTGGGTTTTTGGGGGGATGCCCAGGGTAGGAAAGGGTTAATGTGGGGTTTTGGGGGGATTTTGGGGGGTTTGGGGAGCCAAGGAGGTGGATCCCCAGGGTAGGAAAAGGGTTAATGTGGGGTTTTGGGGGATTTTGGGGGATTTGGGGGTCAAGGAGGTGGATCCCCAGGGTAGGAAAGGGTTAATTTGGGGTTTGGGGGGATTTGGGGGATTTTTGGGGCCAAGGAGATGGATCCCCAGGGTAGGAAAAGGGTTAATTTGGGTTTTTGGGGGGGATTTTGGGGGGTTTGGGAGCCAAGGAGGTGGATCCCCAGGGTAGGAAAGGGTTAATTTGGGGTTTGGGGGATGCCCAGGGCAAGAAAGGGTTAATGTGGGGTTTTGGGGGGATTTTGGGGGTTTGGGAGTCAAGGAGGTGGATCCCCAGGGTAGGAAAAGGGTTAATGTGGGGTTTGGGGGATCCCCAGGGTAGAAAAAGGGTTAATTTGGGTTTTTGGGGGATTTTGGGGGTTTGGGGAGTCAAGGAGGTGGATCCCCAGGGTAGGAAAGGGTTAATGTGGGTTTTTGGGGGGGATTTTGGGGGTTTGGGGGTCAAGGAGGTGGATCCCCATGGTAGGAAAAGGGTTAATGTGGGGGTTTGGGGGGGATTTGGGGGTCAAGGAGGTGGATGCCCTGGGTAGGAAAAGGGTTAATGTGGGTTTTTGGGGGGATTTTGGGGGGATTTGGGGGTCAAGGAGGTGGATCCCCAGGGTAGGAAAAGGGTTAATGTGGGTTTTTGGGGGGATTTTGGGGGATTTGGGGGTCAAGAGGTGGATCCCTGGGTAGGAAAGGGTTAATTTGGGGGTTTGGGGGATCCCCAGGGTGGTAGAAAGGGTTAATTTGGGGTTTGGGGATTGGTTTTGGGGGTTTTAGTGCCAAGGAGGTGGATCCCCAGGGTAAGGAGTAGATTAATTGTCTTTACTTAATTGTCCATAATGAATTGTCTATAATGAGTTGTCTTTAATTAATGAATAAATTAATTAATAATTACTGTCCCCCCAGGCCTGAGGACCATCGGGGTCATCACCAAGCTGGACCTGATGGACGAGGGCACCGACGCCAGGGACGTGCTGGAGAACAAACTGCTGCCCCTCAGGAGAGGTGGGACATTGTCACCTGTGTCACCTGTGTCACCTGTGTGACACCTGAGTGTCACCTGTGTCATCAATGTCACCTGTGTGTCACCTGTGTGTCACCTGTGTCACACCTGTGTCACCTGTGTGTGTCACAGAGAACAAACTGCTGCCCCTCAGGAGAGGTGGGACATTGGCACCTGTGTCATTGTCACCTGTGTGACACCTGAGTGTCACCTGTGTCATCAATGTCACCTGTGTGTCACCTGTGTGTCACCTGTGTGTGTCACAGAGAACAAACTGCTGCCCCTCAGGAGAGGTGGGACATTGGCACCTGTGTCATTGTCACCTGTGTGACACCTGAGTGTCACCTGTGTCATTAATGTCACCTGTGTGTCACCTGTGTGTCACCTGTGTGTGCCACAGAGAACAAACTGCTGCCCCTCAGGAGAGGTGGGACATTGGCACCTGTGTCATCAATGTCACCTGTGTGTCACCTGTGTGTCACCTGTGTCACACCTGTGTCACCTGTGTGTGTCACAGAGAACAAACTGCTGCCCCTCAGGAGAGGTGGGACATTGGCACCTGTGTCACCTGTGTCATTGTCACCTGTGTCATTGTCACCTGTGTCACCTGTACCATTAATGTCACCTGTGTGTCACCTGTGTGTGTCACAGAGAACAAACTGCTGCCCCTCAGGAGAGGTGGGACATTGGCACCTGTGTCATTGTCACCTGTGTGACACCTGAGTGTCACCTGTGTCATCAATGTCACCTGTGTGTCACCTGTGTGTCACCTGTGTGTGTCACAGAGAACAAACTGCTGCCCTCAGGAGAGGTGGGACATTGGCACCTGTGTCACCTGTGTCACCTGTGTGTCACCTGAGTGTCACCTGTGTCATCAATGTCACCTGTGTGTCACCTGTGTGTCACCTGTGTGTGTCACAGAGAACAAACTGCTGCCCCTCAGGAGAGGTGGGACATTGGCACCTGTGTCACCTGTGTCACCTGTGTGACACCTGAGTGTCACCTGTGTCACCTGTGTCACCTGTGTGTCACCTGTGTGTCACCTGTGTCACACCTGTGTCACACCTGTGTCACCTGTGTGTCACCTGTGTGTCCCTGTGTGTCACCTGTGTGTGCCACAGAGAACAAACTGCTGCCCCTCAGGAGAGGTGGGACATTGGCACCTGTGTCACCTGTGTGACACCTGAGTGTCACCTGTGTCATCAATGTCACCTGTGTGTCACCTGTGTGTCACCTGTGTGTGCCACAGAGAACAAACTGCTGCCCCTCAGGAGAGGTGGAACACTGGCATTGTCACCTGTGTCACCTGTGTCATTAATGTCACCTGTGTGTCACCTGTGTGTCACCTGTGTGTCCCTGTGTCACCTGTGTGTGTCACAGAGAGCAAACTGCTGCCCCTCAGGAGAGGTGGGACACCTGGGTGGCATTGTCACCTGTGTCACCTGAGTCACCTGTGTGTCCCCAGTGTCCCCATTTCCATTCCCACAGGGTACATCGGGGTGGTGAACCGCTCCCAGAAGGACATTGACGGCCGCAAGGACATTGGTGCCCCAGTGTCCCCAGTGTCCCCAGTGTCCCCAATGCCCCAGTGCTCCCAGTATCCCCAGTGTCCCCAGTGTCCCCAGTATCCCCATTTATGTGTCCCCAGGGTACATCGGGGTGGTGAACCGCTCCCAGAAGGACATCGACGGCCGCAAGGACATTGGTGCCCCAGTGTCCCAGTGTCCCCAGTGTCCCAGTGCTCCCAGTGTCCCCAGTGTCCCCAGTGCCCCAGTGTCCCCAGTGCCCCCAGTGTCCCCAGTGCCCCCAGTGTCCCCAGTGTCCCCATTTCCATTCCCCACAGGGTACATCGGGGTGGTGAACCGCTCCCAGAAGGACATCGACGGCCGCAAGGACATTGGTGCCCCAGTGTCCCCAGTGTCCCCAGTGCTCCCAGTGTCCCCATTTCCATTCCCCACAGGGTACATCGGGGTGGTGAACCGCTCCCAGAAGGACATCGACGGCCGCAAGGACATCCGCGCCGCGCTGGCGGCCGAGCGCAAGTTCTTCCTGTCCCACCCCGCCTACCGCCACATGGCCGAGCGCATGGGCACCCCGCACCTGCAGCGGGTCCTCAACCAGGTGCGGCCCCTTCCCCCGCCCCGGAGCCCAAATCCGGGCTGCCCGCTGAGAGTTCGGGCTGTTCCCGCAGCAACTGACCAACCACATCCGCGAGTCGCTGCCGGCGCTGCGCAGCAAGCTGCAGAGCCAGCTGCTCTCCCTGGAGAAGGACGTGCAGGAGTTCAAGAACTTCCGGCCCGACGACCCTGCCAGGAAAACCAAAGCTCTGCTGCAGTGGGTTCCTGTCCTGGGGAATTCCCAGCTGGGAAAAATTCCTGGGAATGGGGAATGGGGGAATGGGAATGGGAATGGGAATGGGAATGGGAATGGGAATTTGCATCCCAACGATCCTGCCAGGAAAGCCAAAGCTCTGCTGCAGTGGGTTCCTGTCCTGGGAATTCCCAGCTGGGAAAAATTCCTGGGAATGGGGGAATGGGGAATGGGGATGGGGAATGGGGAATGGGGAATGGGAATGGGAATGTGGGAATGGGGATGGGAATGGGGAATGGGGAATGGGAATGTGGGAATGGGAATGGGAATGGGGAATGGGAATGGGGAATGGGAATGGGAATGGGAATGGGAATGTGGGAATGGGAATGGGGAATGTGGGAATGGGAATTTCCATCCCAACGATCCTGCCAGGAAAACCAAAGCTCTGCTGCAGTGCGTTCCTCTCCTCCAGCTGGGAAAAATTCCGGGAATTGGTTTTAAGGGAATGGGGAATGGGGAATGGGAATGTGGGAATGTGGGAATGGGAGTGAGAATGGGAATGGGGAATGTGGGAATGGGAGTGAGAATGGGAATGGGAATGTGGGAATGAGAATGGGAATGGGGAATGTGGGAATGAGAATGGGAATGAGAATGGGAATGGGGAATGGGGAATGGGAATGGGGAATGTGGGAATGAGAATGGGAATGGGGAATGGAGAATGGGGAATGGGGGAATGGGGAAATGGGAATGGGGAATGGGAATGGGAATGTGGAATGGGAATTTCCATCCCGACAATCCTGCCAGGAAAACCAAAGCTCTGCTGCAGTGGGTTCCTGTACTCCAGCTGGGAAAAATTCCCAGATCCTGGTTTTGGGGGAATAGAATGGGAATGGGAATGTGGGAATGTGGGAATGGGAATGAGAATGGCAATGGGGAATGGGGAATGGGGAATGGGGAATGGGAATGGGAATGGGAATGGGGAATGGGAATGGAGAATGGGGAATGGGAATGGGGAATGGAGAATGGGGAATGGGAATGGGAATGGAAATGGGAATGGGAATGGGAATGGGAATGTGGGAATGGGAATTTGCATCCCAACGATCCTGCCAGGAAAACCAAAGCTCTGCTGCAGTGGGTTCCCTGTCCTGGGGAATTCCCAGCTGGGAAAAATTCCCGGGAATGGGGAATGGGGGAATGGGGATGGGGAATGGGAAACGGGAATGTGGGAATGGGAGTGAGAATGGAAATGGGGAATGGGGAATGGGAAATGGGAATGGGGAATGGGGAATGGGAAATGGGAATGGGGAATGGGAATGGGGAATGGGGAATGGGGAATGAGAATGGAGAATGGGGATGGGGAATGGCCCTGGAGCAGGAATCGCTCTTTTTTTGGGAAAACCTCTGCTGGGAATGCCCCCTGTATCATCCCTGCATTCCTTCCCGTGGGAATTCTCCCCCCACCCCACAGCAGGTTGGGATTTTTGCTCTCCGGCCCAGCTGGAGGGATTTTGGGGATGTCCCCGATTTTGGGGGTCCCTCACTCCTGGTGTTCCCGCCCAGGATGGTGCAGCAGTTCGGGGTGGACTTTGAGAAGCGCATCGAGGGCTCGGGGGACCAGGTGGACACGCTGGAGCTGTCGGGGGGCGCCCGCATCAACCGCATCTTCCACGAGAGGTTCCCCTTCGAGCTCGTCAAGGTGGGGCTGGCCAGGGCTCCTTTCCCAGCTCCCAGATCCCAGATCCCAAATCCCAGATCCCAGTTCCTCTTTCCCAGCTCCCAGATCCCAGATCCCAAATCCCAGATCCCAGTTCCTCTTTCCCAACTCCCAGATCCCAGTTCCCAAATCCCAGCTCCAAGTTCCTCATTCCCAACTCCCAGATCCTAAATCCTCATTCCCAACTCCCAGATCCCGAATCCTAGTTCCCAAATCCTAGTTCCACATTCCTCATTCCAAATTCCCAATTCTTCATTCTCAATTCCCAGTTTCCAAATCCCAGCTCCCAGTTCCTCATTCCCAACTCTCAGATCCCAAATCCCAGTTCTCAAATCCCAGTTCCAAATCCTCGTTCCCAGTTCCCAAATCCTGATCCCCATTCCCAATTCCCGTTCCCAATTCCCGTTCCCAATTCCCTTCCCAATTCCCATTCCCCATTCCCATTCCCATTCCCATTCCCATTCCCCATTCCCATTCCCATTCCCCATTCCCCATTCCCATTCCCATTCCCATTCCCATACCCCATTCCCATTCCCCATTCCCATTCCCATCCCCATTCCCCATTCCCCATTCCCATTCCCATTCCCATTCCCATTCCCATTCTCCATTCCCATTCCCATTCCCATTCCCCATTCCCCATTCCCCATTCCCATTATTCCCATTCCCCATTCCCATTCCCCATTCCCAATTCCTGATTCCCATTCCCATTCCCATTCCCCATTCCCCATTTCCCATTCCCCATTCCCCATTCCCATTCCCATTCCCATTCCCCATTCCCCATTCCCCATTCCCATTCCCCATCCCCATCCCCATTCCCATTCCCCATTCCCCATTCCCCATTCCCATTCCCCATTCCCATTCCCATTCCCCATTCCCCATTCCCAATTCCCATTCCCCATTCCCCATCCCCATTCCCATTCCCCATTCCCATTCCCCCATTCCCATTCCCATTCCCATTCCCATTCCCCATTCCCAATTCCCATTCCCATTCCCCATCCCCATCCCCATTCCCCATTCCCATTCCCCATTCCCATTCCCATCCCCATTCCCATTCCCCATTTCCCATTCCCATTCCCATTCCCAATCCCAAATTCCTGATTCCCTCTCCCTGCAGATGGAGTTTGATGAGAAGGATCTGAGGCGGGAGATCAGCTACGCCATCAAGAACATCCACGGGGTCAGGTCGGTGTTCCCGGGCACAAATCCTAAATCCTGCCCTGCACGAGCAGGGGTTCTTCTGTGGGGTCAGGGGATTCCTCTGTGGGGTCAGGGATTCTTCTGTGGGGTCAGGGAATTGCTCTGTGGGGTCAGGAGATTGTTCTGTGGGGTCAGGAGTTGCTCCCTGGGGTGGGGCCCACCTCAATCCCGCTCTGATCCCACCCCAATCCTGCCCTGACCCTGCTTTTCCCACCCTGATCCCATTTTCCTACTCTGACCCCATTTTTCCCCCTCTGTGACCCCATTTCCCTGTTCCTGACCCCATTTCCCCCTCTGTGACCCCATTTCCCCCTTTCCTGACCCCATTTCCTGCTCTGACCCTGTTTTTCCCCTTTCTGACCCCATTTACCCCCAACCCCATTTCCACCCCCTTACTCACCCCATTTTCCCCTTATAACCCCTTTTCTAACCCCATTCCTGACCCCATTTCCCCATTCCTGACCCCATTTTAACCCCATCCCTGACCCCATATCCCCATTCCTGACCCCATTTCCCCATTTCCCCATCCCTGACCCCATTTCCCCATTCCTGACCCCATATCCCCCTCTGTGACCCCATATCCCCATCCCTGACCCCCATATCCCCCATCCCTGACCCCATATCCCATCCCTGACCCCATATCCCCATCCCTGACCCCATATCCCCATCCCTGACCCCATTTCCCCCTCTGTGACCCCATATCCCCCTCTGTGACCCCATATCCCCATCCCTGACCCCATATCCCCCATCCCTGACCCCATATCCCATCCCTGACCCCATATCCCCATCCCTGACCCCATACCCCCATCCCTGACCCCATTTCCCCCTCTGTGACCCCATATCCCCCTCTGTGACCCCATACCCCCATCCCTGACCCCATATCCCCATCCCTGACCCCATTTCCCCCTCTGTGACCCCATATCCCCATCCCTGACCCCATTTCCCCATCCCTGACCCCATATCCCCATCCCTGACCCCATATCCCCATCCCTGACCCCATTTCCCCATCCCTGACCCCATATCCCATCCCTGACCCCATATCCCCATCCCTGACCCCATATCCCATCCCTGACCCCATATCCCCATCCCTGACCCCATATCCCCATTCCTGACCCCATATCCCCATCCCTGACCCCATATCCCCCTCTGTGACCCCATATCCCCATCCCTGACCCCATATCCCCCTCTGTGACCCCATTTCCCCATTCCTGACCCCATACCCCATTCCTGACCCCATATCCCCCATCCCTGACCCCATTTCCCCATCCTGACCCCATATCCCCCCCTGACCCCTTTCCGGCCCCAGGACAGGGCTGTTCACCCCGGACCTGGCGTTCGAGGCCATTGTCAAGAAGCAGGTGGTGAAGCTGAAGGAGCCGTGCCTGAAATGCGTGGACCTGGTGATCCAGGAGCTGATCAACACCGTGCGCCAGTGCACCAGTAAGGTACTGGTCTGGACTGGTCTGGCACCAGTGACACCAGTGACACCAGTGACAGGGACTGGTCTGGCACCAGTGACACCAGTAACACCAGTAACAGAGCACCAGTAAGGACCTGGTGATCCAGGAGCTGATCAACACCGTGCGCCAGTGCACCAGTAAGGTACTGGTCTGGACTGGTCTGGCACCAGTGACACCAGTGACAGGGACTGGTCTGACACCAGTGACACCAGTGACACCAGTAACACCAGTAAGGACCTGGTGATCCAGGAGCTGATCAACACCGTGCGCCAGTGCACCAGTAAGGTACTGGTCTGGACTGGTCTGGCACCAGTGACACCAGTGACACCAGTGACACCAGTGACACCAGTGACACCAGTGACAGGGACTGGTCTGGCACCAGTAACACCAATGACACCAGTAACAGAGCACCAGTAAGGACCTGGTGATCCAGGAGCTGATCAACACCGTGTCGCCAGTGCACCAGTAAGGTACTGGTCTGGACTGGTCTGGCACCAGTGACACCAGTGACACCAGTGACAGGGACTGGTCACGGCACCAGTGACACCAGTAACACCAGTAGGCACCAGTCTAGACTAGTCTCAGTCAGTGACCTGGTGATCCAGGGACTGATCGCACACCAGTGACACCAGTGACACCAGTAAGGTACTGGTCTGGACTGGTCTGACTCCAGTGACACCAGTGACAGGGACTGGTCACACACCAGTGACACCAGTAACACCAGTAAGGTACTGGTCTGGACTGGTCTGACACCAGTAACACCAGTGACACCACACCAGTAACACCAGGGACACCAGTAGCACTAGTAACAGAGCAGCAGTAAGGTACTGGTCTGAACTGGTCTGTACTGGTCTGACAGTTTTGGGAATGGGAATCCCAGTTTTGGGAATGGGAAACCCAATTTTGGGAATAGAATCAAAATTTTGGGAATGGGAATTATTCCAATTTTGGGACTGGGAAACCAAATTTTAGGAATGGAATTCCAATTTTTGGGAATGGGAATTATCCCAGTTTTGGGACTGAGGATTCCCAGGGGTGGAATTGCTGCAGTCCCAGAGCAGGAATTTTGGGAATTTGGGAATTTTGGGGATTTGGGAATTTTGGGGATTTGGGGATTTTGGGATTTGGGAATTTTGGGGTTTTTGGGATTTAGGAATTTGGGGAATTTGGCGATTTTGGGGTTTGGGAATTTTGGTATTTGGAAATTTGGGGGTTTTGGGGAATTTTGGGATTTGGGGATTTTGGGAATTTGGGGTATTTGGGATTTTGGGGTTTAGGAATTTGGGGATTTTGGGAATTTAGAGATTTGGGAATTTTGGGGAATTTGGGAATGTGGGGATTTTGGGGAATTTGGGATTTGAGAATTTGGGGGATTTGAAATTTTGGGATATGGGAGTTCGGGATTTGGAATTTTGGGATTTGGGAATTTGGGGATTTTGGGGGAATTTGGGAATTTGGGGGATTTGGGGGATTTGGGGTTGGAATTTTGGGATTTGGGAATTTTGGAATTTTGTGATTTGGGAATTTGGGAATTTTGGGATTTGGGAATTTTGGGATTTGGGGTTTTTTGGGATTTTGGGGTTTTGGGGAATTTGGGATTTGGGGTTTTTGGGATTTTGGGAATTTTGGGAATTTGGGAATTTTGGGGTTGGGGGTTTTGGGGTTTGGGGTTTTAGGGATTTGGGGATTTTGGGATTCGGGGTTTTTGGGGTTTGGGGTTTTTGGGGTTTGGGGTTTTGGGAATTTTGGGGTTTTTGGGATTTGGGGTGTTTGGGGTTTTTGGGGTTTGGGGTTTTTTGGAGTTTTTGGGGTTTGGGGTTTTTGGGAATTTTGGGGTTTTTGGGATTTGGGGTGTTTGGGGTTTTGGGGTTTGGGGTGTTTGGGGTTTTGGGGTGGCCCGCTCGGTGCCAGCGCTCTGTTGCTGTCCCAGCTGGGCTCGTGGGGTTTGGGGTTTGGGGTTTTGGGGTTTTGGGGGTTTGGGGTTTTTGGGGGTTTTGGGGTTTTTGGGGTTTGGGCATTTGGGGTTTGGGGTTTTTGGGGTGCCAGCGCTCTGTGGCTGTCCCAGCTGGGCTCTCGTGGGGTTTGGGGTTTTGGGGTTTTGGGGTTTTGGGGTTTTGGGGTTTTGGGGTGCCAGTGCTCTGTGGCTGTCCCAGCTGGGCTCGTGGGGTTTGGGGTTTTTGGGGTTTGGGGTTTTTGGGGTTTTGGGCATTTGGGGTTTGGGGTTTTTGGGGTGCCAGCGCTCTGTGGCTGTCCCAGCTGGGCTTTCGGGGGTTTGGGGTTTGGGAGTTTTGGGGTTTTGGGGTTTTTGGGGTTTTGGGCATTTTGGGGTTTTGGGGTGTTTGGGGTGCCAGTGCTCTGTGGCTGTCCCAGCTGGGCTTGTGGGGTTTGGGGTGTTTGGGGTTTGGGGTTTTTGGGGTTTGGGGTTTTTGGGGTGTTTTGGGGTTTTGGGGTTTGGGGTTTTGGGGTGCCAGCGCTCTGTGGCTGTCCCAGCTGGGCTCGTGGGGTTTGGGTTTGGGGTGTTTTGGGGTTTGGGGTTTTAGGGTGTTTGGGGTTTGTGGGTGTCTGGGGTTTTGGGGTGTTTGGGGTTTTGGGGTTTGGGGTTTTTGGGGTTTGGGCGTTTGGGGTGTTTGGGTGTTTGGGGTGCCAGCGCTCTGTGGCTGTCCCAGCTGGGCTTGTGGGGTTTGGGGTTTGGGGTTTTGGGTTTGGGGTTTTGGGGTTTTGGGGTGTTTGGGGTGTTTGGGTGTTTTGGGGTGCCAGCGCTCTGTGGCTGTCCCAGCTGGGCTCGTGGGGTTTGGGGTGTTTGGGGTTTGGGGTTTTGGGGTTTGGGGTTTGGGGTGTTTGGGGTGCCAGCGCTCTGTGGCTGTCCCAGCTGGGCTCGTGGGGTTTGGGGTTTGGGGTTTTTGGGGTTTGGGGTGTTTGGGGTGCCAGCGCTCTGTGGCTGTCCCAGCTGGGCTCGTGGGGTTTTGGGGTTTTTGGGGTTTTTGGGGTTTTGGGGTTTGGGGTGTTTGGGGTGCCAGCGCTCTGTGGCTGTCCCAGCTGGGCTTGTGGGGTTTGGGGTGTTTTGGGGTTTGGGGTTTTGGGGTTTGGGGTTTGGGGTTTGGGGTGTTTGGGGTGCCAGCGCTCTGTGGCTGTCCCAGCTGGGCTCGTGGGGTTTGGGGTTTTTGGGGTTTGGGGTTTTTGGGGTTTGGGGTTTTGGGGCAGCTTGTGGCTGTCCCAGCTGGGCTCTGTGGGGTTTTTGGGGTTTGGGGTGTTTTTGGGGTTTGGGGTTTTGGGGTTTTGGGGTGTTTGGGGTGCCAGCGCTCTGTGGCTGTCCCAGCTGGGCTCGTACCAGCGGCTGCGGGAGGAGACGGAGCGCATCGTCACCACGCACATCCCGCTGACAGGGAGGGAGCAAGACCAAGGACCAGGTGAGCCCGGCCGGCCCTGGGCCTGCCCTGAACCTGCCCTGGACAAACCTTAAACCAGCCCTGAACCTGCCTTAAACCAGCTCTGAACCAGCCCTGAACAAACCTTGAACCAGCTCTGAACCTGGTCTAAACCTGCCCTAAACAAACCTTAAACCAGCCCTGAACCTGTAACCAGCTCTGAACTGACCCTGAACAAACCTTGAACCAGCCCTGGACCTGCCCTGGGCCTGCCCTAAACAAACCTTAAACCTGCCCTGGACCTGGTCTAAACCTGCCCTGAACCTGTCTAAACCTGCACTAAACAAACCTTAAACCTGCCCTGAACAAACCTTGAACCACCCCTGAACCTGGCCTGACCCTGAACCTGGCCTAAACCAGCCCTGAACCAGCCCTGAACCAGCCCTGAACCTGGCCTGAACTTGGCCTAAACCAGTCCTGAGCTGGCCCTTAACCAGTCCAGAGCCAGCCCTAAACCTGGCTAAAACCTGGCCTTAACCCAGCCTAAACTGGCCCTGAACCAACCCTAAACCAGCCCCAGGTGAGCCCCAAACCCCAAACCCAGCCCCAGGTGAGCTCTGACCCCAAACCCAGATCCCAAACCCCAAACCCAGCCCCAGGTGAGCCCCAAACCCCAAACCCAGCCCCCAGGTGAGCTCTGACCCCAAACCCAGATCCCAAACCCCAAACCCAGCCCCAGGTGAGCCCCAAACCCCAAAACCCAGCCCCAGGTGAGCCCCAAACCCCAAACCTGACACCAGGTGACCTCTGACCCCAAACCCAGCAGCCCCAGGTGAGCCCCAAACCCCAAACCCAGATCCCAAACCCCAAACCCAGCCCCAGGTGAGCCCTGACCCCAAACCCAGCCCCAAACCCCAGATCCCAAACCCCAAACCCAGATCCCAAACCCCAAACCCAGCCCCAGGTGAGCTCTGACCCCAAACTCAGCCCCAAACCCAGATCCCAAACCCCAAATACCCCAAACCCAGCCCAGCCCAGGTGAGCCCCAACCCAGACCCCAGACCCCAAACCCAGCCCCAGGTGACGAGCCCCAAACTCCAAACCCAGCCCCAGGTGAGCTCTGACCCCAAACCCAGATCCCAAACCCCAAACCCAGCCCCAGGTGAGCCCCAAGCCCCAAACCCCAAACCCAGCCCCAGGTGAGCCCCAAGCCCCAAACCCAGCCCCAAACCCAGCCCCAGGGGAGCCCCAAACCCCAAACCCAGCAGCCCCAGAGCCCCAAACCCAGATCCCAAACCCCAAACCCAGCCCCAGGTGAGCCCCAAACCCCAAACCCAGCCCCAAACCCCAAACCCAGCCCCAGATGTGCCCCAAACTCCAAACCCAGCCCCAAACCCCAAACCCAGCCCCAGCTGAGCCCCAAACCCCAAACCCAGCCCCAAACCCCAAACCCAGCCCCAGCTGAGCCCCAAACCCAGCCCCAGGGGAGCCCCAAACCCCAAACCCAGATCCCAAACCCCAAACCCCAAACCCAGCCCCAGGGGAGCCCCAAACCCAGATCCCAAACCCCAAACCCAGATCCCAAACCCCAAACCCAGATCCCAAACCCCAAACCCCAAACCCAGCCCCAGGGGAGCCCCAAACCCAGATCCCAAACCCCAAACCCAGATCCCAAACCCAGCCCCAAACCCAGCCCCAGAGGAGCCCCAAACCCAGATCCCAAACCCCAAACCCCAAACCCAGCCCCAGGGGAGCCCCAAACCCCAAACCCAGACCCCAAACCCCAAACCCCAAACCCAGCCCCAGGCCCGGAGCCCCAAACCCCAAACCCAGCCCCAAACCCCAAACCCCAAACCCAGACCCCAAACCCCAAACCCAGATCCCAAACCCCAAACCCCAAACCCAGCCCCAGGGGGGCCCAGCCCATCCCCTGCACCCCAAATTTCCCTCCCCAAAACGTCTCTCCCCGCTCAGATCCTGCTGCTCATCGACATCGAGCTCTCCTACATCAACACCAACCACGAGGATTTCATCGGCTTCGCCAAGTGAGTCCCTCCCCAAATCCCCAAAATCCCCAAAAATCCCCAAATCCCCAAAAATCCCCAAAAATCCCCAAATCCCCGAAAATCCCCAAATAATTCCCAGCCTTTGGGGTTTCCTTTTGGGGTCCCCATGAGGAATTTGGGGTGGATCCCCAGGGGGTTTTTCCTGCTCTTCTCCAGCCCCAAATTTTGGGAAGTTCCCAAATTCCAGTTCAGGGCGGCCCCTCCCCCTCCTTCAATTCCCACCCTTCTCCTCTTTTTTTTTTCCCTCTTCCCTGTTTTTCCCTCTTTTCCCTTTTTTTCTCTTTTCCCCTCTTTTCCTCTTTTTTCTCTCTTTCCCTTTTTCTCTCTTTCCCCTTTTTCTCTCTCTCCCTTTTCCCCTCTTTCCCTTTTTTTTCTCTTTCCCTTTTTCTCTCTCTTTCCCCTTTTTTTCTCTTTCCCTTTTTCTCTCTCCCCTTTTTCTCTCTCCTTTTTCTCTCCCCTTTTTCTCTCTTTCCCCTTTTTCTCTCTTTCCCCTTTTTTCTCTTTCCCCTTTTTCTCTCTTTCCCCTTTTTCTCTCTTTCCCTTTTTTCTCTTTCCCCTTTTTCTCTTTCCCCTTTTTCTCTCTTTCCCTTTTTCTCTCTTTCCCTTTTTCTCTCTTTCCCCTTTTTTCTTTCCCCTTTTTCTCTCTTTCCCCTTTTTCTCTTTCCCCGTTTTTTCTCTCTCCTTTTTTTTGTCTATTTTTTCTCCTTTCCCCTTTTTTTTCTCTTTTCCCTTTTTTTCCTCTTTTTCCCCTCTCTTCCCCTTTTTTTCTCTCCCCTTTTTTTTGTCTATTTTTTCTCCTTTCCCTTTTTTTTTCTCTTTCCTTTTTTCCTCTTTTTCCCCTCTCTTCCCCTTTTTTTCTCTCCTCCTCTCGGTCCTGCTCTCTGCTGTTCCTGGATCCATCTCCTCTCCTGTCCCAGCTGTTTCTCTGAGTCGCCCGTGGCCACCGCGGCCAGCGCGGCCACCGGGTGGGTACGGCCCCCTGCTGGGCAACTGGGGGAACTGGGAGCACTGGGAGAGCTGGGAGAGCTGGGAAATGAGAGCTGAGCTGGGAAATGAGAGCTGGGAAATGAGAGCTGAACTGGGAGAGCTGGGAAATGAGAGCTGGGAAATGAGAGATGAGCTGGGAAATGAGAGCTGAACTGGGAGAGCTGAACTGGGAAATGAGAGCTGAACTGGGAGAGCTGGGAAAGGAGAGCTGAACTGGGAGAGCTGGGAGAGCTGGGGAACTGGGAAATGAGAGCTGAACTGGGAAATGAGAGCTGAACTGGGAGAGCTGGGAAAGGAGAGCTGAACTGGGAGAGCTTGAAGAGCTGAACTGGGAGAGCTGGGAGATCTGGGAGAGCTGGGGAACTGGGAAATGAGAGCTGAACTGGGAGAGCTGGGAGAACTGAACTGGGAGAACTGGGAGAGCTTGAAGAGCTGAACTGGGAGAGCTGGGAGATGAGAACTGGGAGAACTGAACTGGGAGGGGAGAGCTGAACTGGGAGAACTGGGACAGGTGGGAGAACTGGGACAAGTGGGAGAACTGGGAGATTTGAACTGGGAGAGCTGGGAGAGCTGGGAGATGAGAACTGGGAGAACTGGGGTAGTTCCTGCTTGGGGCTGGGAGCTGGGAGCTTTTCCTTGGATTTGGGGTCCTGGAGCTCCTACTCCCAGTTCAGCTCTGGAACTGGGAACCAGGGGAGGTTTTCCTTTGGGTCTGGGGTTTAGGGAGTTTATTTTCCCAGTTCAGCTCTGGGATTTGGGATCCCAGCTCAGCTCTGGGATTTGGGATCCAGGAGCTTCTTTTCCCAGTTCAGCTCTGGGATTTGGGATCCTGGAACTTTCTCCTCCCAGTTCAGCTCTGGGAATTGGGGTCCTGGAGCTCCTGCTCCCAGTTCAGCTCTGGGATTTGGGATCCCAGCTCAGCTCTGGGATTTGGGATCCCAGCTCAGCTCTGGGATTTGGGATCCCAGCTCAGCTCTGGGATTTGGGATCCTGGAGCTCCTCCATCAGATCTGGGAGCCAGAGCCCTCTCCTGGAATTTGGGATCTGAGTTATTTCCCCTCCCAGCTCAGCCACACCCAGGGATCCAGGCAGGGACCCCAGATCCCCAAGTCAGGGTGGGTGTGTCCCCAAAACCCCAAATCTGCTGAATTCCAGAGCCTGCCCCGGGACCTGCTCTGCCCCTCCTGCCTCTGCTCCCTCCCTCCCCCACTTCCCAAAATTCCCAATTTTTTTCTGGTTCCCCTTTTTTTCCCAGTGCTCAGCAGAGGAACATGCAGACCAACAAGAAGAGAGCGATCCCCAACCAGGTACGGCCAGAATTCCTGATCCTGCTGGGATTCCTGATCTTGTTAGAAATTCCTGATCCTGCTGGGATTCCTGATCTTGTTAGAAATTCCTGATCTTGTTAAAATTCCTGATCCTGCTGGGATTCCTGATCTTGTTAGAAATTCCTGATCTTGTTAAAAATTCCTGATCCTGCTGGGATTCCTGATCTTGTTAGAAATTCCTGATCTTGTTAGAAATTCCTGATCCTGCTGGAATTCCTCATCCTGCTGGGATTCCTGATCTTGTTAGAAATTCCTGATCCTGCTGGGATTCCTGATCTTGTTAGAAATTCCTGATCCTGTTGGGAATTCCTGATCTTGTTAGAAATTCCTGCTCCTGTTGGAAATTCCTGATCTTGTTAAAAATTCCTGATCCTGCTGGGATTCCTGATCTTCTTAGAAATTCCTGATCCTGCTGGGATTCCTGATCTTGTTAGAAATTCCTGATCCTGTTGGGAATTCCTGATCTTGTTAGAAATTCCTGATCCTGCTGGGATTCCTGATCTTGTTAGAAATTCCTGATCCTTGTTGAAATTCCTGATCTTGTTAGAAATTCCTGATCCTGCTGGGATTCCTGATCTTGTTAGAAATTCCTGATCTTGTTAGAAATTCCTGATCCTGCTGGGATTCCTGATCTTGTTAGAAATTCCTGATCTTGTTAGAAATTCCTGATCCTGCTGGGATTCCTGATCTTGTTAGAAATTCCTGATCTTGTTAGAAATTCCTGATCCTGCTGGGATTCCTGATCCTGCTGGGATTCCTGATCTTGTTAGAAATTCCTGATCCTGCTGGGATTCCTGATCCATCCCTGGTGGAATTCCTGCTCCTGTTAGAAATTCCTGATCTTGTTAGAAATTCCTGATCCTGTTGGAAATTCCTGATCTTGTTAGAAATTCCTCATCCTGCTGGGATTCCTGTTGGAATTCCTGCTCCTGTTGGAATCCCTGTTGGAATTCCTGATTCCTGTTGGAAATTCCTGATCCATCCCTGTTGGAAATTCCTGCTCCTGTTGGAATTCTTTGTTGAAATTCCTGATCCCCATTGGAATTCCTGATCCCCATTGGAATTCCTGGTCCTTCCTCGTTGGAATTCTTATTCCTTGTTGGAAATTCCTGCTCCTGTTAGAATTCCTGCTCCATCCCTGTTGGAATTCCTGCTCCTGTTGGAATTCTTTGTTGAAATTCCTGATCACCATTGGAATTCCTGCTCCCCATTGGAATTCCCTGTTGGAAATTCCTGCTCCTTGTTGGAATTCCTGCTCCTGTTGGAATTCTTTGTTGAAATTCCTGATCACCATTGGAATTCCTGATCCCTCTTGGAATTCTCTGTTGGAATTCCTGCTCCCTCCTCATTGAAATTCCTGATCCTCATTGCAATTCCCCATTGGAATTCCTATTCCCTGTTGGAATTCTCTGTTGGAATTCCTGCTCCTATTGGAATTCCTGTTGGAATTCCTGTTCCCCATTGGAATTCCTGCTCCTGTTGGAATTCCCTGTTGGAAATTCCTGCTCCTTGTTGGAATTCCTGCTCCTGATGGAATTCCCTGTTGGAAATTCCTGCTCCTGTTGGAATTCCTGCTCCTGATGGAATTCCCTGTTGGAAATTCCTGTTCCTGTTGGAATTCTCTGTTGGAATTCCTGCTCCTCATTGGAAATTCCTGCTCCCTCCTCATTGAAATTCCTGATCCTCGTTGGAATTCTCTGTTGGAAATTCCTGCCCCCTGTTGGAATTCCTGTTGAAATTCCTGTTCCCCATTGGAATTCCTGCTCCCCATTGGAATTCCCTGTTGGAAATTCCTGCTCCTTGTTGGAATTCCTGCTCCCTCCTCATTGAAATTCCTGATCCTCGTTGGAATTCCCTGTTGGAAATTCCTGCCCCCTGTTGGAATTCTGTTGAAATTCCTGTTCCCCATTGGAATTCCTGTTCCCTCCTCATTGAAATTCCTGATCCTCATTGGAATTCCTGTTGAAATTCCTGCTCCCCATTGGAATTCCTGCTCCCTCTTGGAATTCTCTGTTGGAATTCCTGCTCCTGATGGAATTCCTGTTGAAATTCCTGTTCCCCATTGGAATTCCTGCTCCCCATTGGAATTTCCTGTTGGAAATTCCTGCTCCTTGTTGGAATTCCTGCTCCCTCCTCATTGAAATTCCTGATCCTCATTGGAATTCCCCATTGGAATTCCTGTTCCCCATTGGAATTCTCTGTTGGAATTCCTGCTCCTATTGGAATTCTCTGTTGGAATTCCTGATCACCATTGGAATTCCTGCTCCTATTGGAATTCCTGTTGGAATTCCTGTTCCCCATTGGAATTCCTGCTCCTGATGGAATTCCCTGTTGGAAATTCCTGCTCCTGTTGGAATTCCTCATTGGAATTCCTGCTCCTCATTGAATTCCCCCTCCCTCCTCATTGAAATTCCTGATCCTCATTGGAATTCCTGTTGAAATTCCTGCTCCCCATTGGAATTCCTGCTCCCTCTTGGAATTCCTGTCGGAAATTCCTGCTCCTGTTGGAAATTCCTGCTCCCCATTGGAATTCCCCCTCCCTCCTCATTGAAATTCCTGATCCTCGTTGGAATTCTCTGTTGAAATTCCTATTCCCCATTGGAATTCCTGCTCCTGTTGGAATTCCCTGTTGGAAATTCTGCTCCTGTTGGAATTCCTGCTCCCTCCCCATTGAAATTCCTGCTCCCTGTTGGAATTCCCAGGATTCCAGGATGTCCCAAGGTTATTTTGGGTTTCCCAAGGTTATTTTGGGTGTCCCTGCAGGAATTTTGGGTTTCCCAAGGTCATTTTGGGTGTCCCTGCAGGAATTTTTGGAGTCCCTGCAGGAATTTTGGGACGAGCAGCAGCAGCCCTGCCCCTCCCCCCTGGCTCCCACGTGGAATTAATTAACAGATTAATTAACAGAATGATCATTAATAGCATGTAACTGGTTTTCTTCTGCTGTTTTTCTGCTTTTTCCTCCCTTTTTATTTATTTTCATTTCCTGCTTCCTGCTCTGTCTCTTCCTTCCTGTCCCACCTCCTCTTCCTGCTTTTCTTTGCTTTTTTCCTTTTTTATGCTTTTTTTTTCTTTTTTTCCTTTTTTTTCCCTTTTTTTTTCTTTTTTTCTCTTGTTTTTTATTTGCTTTTTTCCTTTTTTTTGCTTTCTTTTTGCTTTTTTTTTGCTTTTTTCCCTTTGTTTTTCCTTTTTTTCCTTTTGCTTTTTTTCCTTTTTTTCTTCTTTTTTGCTTTGTTTTGCTTTCTTTGCTTTTTTTTCTTTTTGCTTTTTTTTCTTTTTTTCCCCTTTTTTTTCCTTTTTCCTTTTTTCCTTTTTTTTTTTTTGCTTTTTTTTGCTTTTTTTTTTGCATTTTGGGGCTTTTTTTTGCTTTTTTTTTGCTTTTTTTCCCTTTGTTTTTCCTTTTGCTTTTTTTCCTTTTTTTTCTTCTTTTTTGCTTTGTTTTGCTTTCTTTGCTTTTTTTAATTTTTTTTTTATTTTATTTTTTTTCCCTTTTTTTTCCTTTTTCCTTTTTTTCCTTTTTTTTTTTGCTTTTTTTTGCTTTTTTTTTTTTGCATTTTGGGGCTTTTTTTTTGCTTTTTTTTTGCTTTTTTTCCCTTTGTTTTTCCTTTTGCTTTTTTTCCTTTTTTTTCTTCTTTTTTTGCTTTGTTTTGCTTTCTTTGCTTTTTTTGCTTTCTTTGCTTTTTCTTTTTTTTCTTTTTTTTCTTTTTTTCCCCTTTTTTTTTCCTTTTTCCTTTTTTTCCTTTTTTTTTCCCTTTTTTTTGTTTTTTTTCCCTTTCCCCCTTAATTTTGCACGCCCAAAGGGGGAGATCCTGGTAAGTACCACAGAGCGGAAAAACCCCCAGCCCTGCCTGGAATTCCCAAAAAAATCCCAAAATCACCCAGGATGGAGGATGCTGCTGGGGTAGTAAATGAAAAATTGGGATTTGAATTTGGGGATTTTTGGGGTGGGAATTCTGGAAATTCCAAATGCTGGGATTCAAATCAATCCTGCTTTTCCCACATTTTTGGGAAGTCAAAATTTTTTATTTTTAACCCAAAATTGTGGGCTCAGGAGTGAGATTTTCCCCAAAATTCCCTCCTTTGAAATTCATTTTTTTTTTTTTTTTTTGAATTTGAGGCTCACCCCTGCCCTGCCAACCCCAGAATTCCTTGGAATTTTCTTGGAATTCTGGAATCAAAATTCCTCCCTCCTGGGGCAGCAATTTTTGGGATCTGAGCAATTCCAAGAACGTGGAAATGTCTGAGAGGAAATAATTTCCAAACCCCCATTTGAGGATTTTTTTGGTGGGGTTTGTATTTATTTATTTATTCATTATTTATTTATTATTTTATTTATTAACATTTTTTAATTCCTCCTCAAAAATCCAAATTTTTTTTTTTTTTTTTGGGGGGGGAGGAATGCTGGGAAGGTTTTCCATGAATCCAAATCCAGCTTTTTTTTCCCCAACTTTTCAGACATTTTCATGTTCCTGGAAAAGGCCAAAAACCCCCCAAAATTCCAGGCAGGGCTGGTTGAGGGTCGGGATTGGGATGGGAAGGGGGAGAGCAGGGAATTAATTGGGAATTAATTGGGAATTAATTGGAAATTAATTGGGGATGGGGGCTCCAAACCAGCCCAGATTTCACCCAAATCCGTGGGTTTTAAAGGGAATTCCCTGAAATTCCCCAAAATTCCCTGAAATTCCCTCCAATAATTCTCTGAAATTACCTGTAATTCTCTGTAGTAATTCCCAATAATTCCTGCAATAATTCCCTGAATAATTCCCAATAATTCCCTGCAGTAATTCCCAATATTTCCCTGAAATTCCCTGCAGTTCCCTGCAATAATTCCCTGCAATTATTCCAAATAATTTCCTGCAACTATTTCCAGTAATTCCCAATAATTCCCTGCAGTTCCCTGCAATAATTCCCAATAATTCCTGCAATAATTCCCTGAAATTCTATAATTCCAATAATTCCTGCAATAATTCCCTGCAATTATTCCAAATAATTTCCTGCAACTATTTCCAGTAATTCCCAATAATTCCCTGCAGTTCCCTGCAATAATTCCCTGAAATTCTCAACAATTCCCTGCCATAATTCCCAGTAATTCCCAAAAATTCCCTGCAATGATCCCTTGAAATTCCCTGCAACAATTCCCAACAATCCCAAATAATTCCCAACAATTCCCTGCAATAATTCCCAATAATTCCCAATAATTCCCTGCAGCTCCCTGCCATAATTCCCAATAATTCCCTGCAATAATTCCCAACAATTCCAACAATTCCCAGCAATCCCCAGGCTCTCCCCCCTCCCCCCTCCCCCAGCTCTGCCCTCTCTCCTTCCCCTCCCCCCCAGAATTCCCAAGTGGTTCCTGCTGGGAATTGGGAACAGCCCCAAAATCCCAAACCCCCCAAATTCCAGGGGGGGGAACCCCAAAATTCCCTTGGGAGCCACCGGGGGGGTCCCATTTAACCCTTTCTGTGCCTGAACCCCTCACTAACCCAGGGCTGGGGCAGGGGAACCCCAGAAAAGGGTCCTGGGAGGGAATTCCCAGTTTGGGGAGGGAATTCCCAGTGTGGGGAAGGGAATTCCCAGTTTAAATGGGAAGGGAATTCCAAAAGTGGGGAAGGGAATTCCCAGTTTGGGAAGGGAATTCCCAATGTGGGGAGGGAATTCCCAATGTGGGGAGGGAATTCCCAGTTTGGGAAGGGAATTCCCAATTTGGAGAAGGGAATTCCCAGTTTTGGGAAGGGAATTCCCAGTGTGGGGAAGGGAATTCCCAGTTTGGGGAGGGAATTCCCAGTTTGGGAAGGGAATTCCCAAAATGGGGAAGGGAATTCCAAAAGTGGGGAAGGGAATTCCCAGTTTGGAGAAGGGAATTCCCAGTTTGGGAAGGGAATTCCCAGTGTGGGAAGGGAATTCCCAGTTTGGGGGAAGGGAATTCCCAGTTTGGGAAGGGAATTCCCAGTTTGGGAAGGGAATTCCCAATGTGGGAATGGAATTCCCAGTTTGGGAATGGAATTCCCAGTTTGGGGAAGGGAATTCCCAGTTTGGGGAAGGGTATTCCCAGTTTGGGAAGGGAATTCCCAGTTTGGGGAGGGAATTCCCAATGTGGGAAGGGAATTCCCAATTTGGGGAAGGGAATTCCCAGTTTGGGAAGGGAATTCCCAATGTGGGAATGGAATTCCCAGTTTGGGAATGGAATTCCCAGTTTGGGGAGGGAATTCCCAATGTGGGAAGGGAATTCCAAAAGTGGGGAAGGGAATTCCCAGTTTGGGAAGGGAATTCCCAATGTGGGAATGGAATTCCCAGTTTGGGAATGGAATTCCCAGTTTGGGAAGGGAATTCCCAATTTGGGGAAGGGAATTCCCAGTTTGGGAAGGGAATTCCCAATGTGGGGAGGGAATTCCCAGTTTGGGAAGGGAATTCCCAGTTTGGGGAAGGGAATTCCCAATGTGGGAAGGAATTCCCGGTTTGGGGAAGGGAATTCCCAGTTTGGGAAGGGAATTCCCAATGTGGGGAGGGAATTCCTGGTCCTGGGCTCTGGGATCTGTCCATGGGGTGCTGGAGATTTGGGGTTTGGGGGTTTTGGGGTTTGGGGTGTCCCAGGCAGGAGCTCCCAGGCGGATTTGGGGAGCTGGGAATGCTCCAGGTGTGACCCCACAGCTGCAGTGGGGTGGGACCTGCTGGGGGCCACCCCAAAAATCCCACTGTGGGATTGTCCCTGTGGGATCTGCTGGGGGTCACCCCAAAAATCCCACTGTGGGATTGTCCCTGTGGGATCTGCTGGGGGTCACCCCAAAAATCCCACTGTGGGATTGTCCCTGTGGGACCTGCTGGGGGTCACCCCAAAATCCCACTGTGGGATCCTGCTGTGACCTCAGGATCTGCTGGGGTCACCCCAAAATCCCACTGTGGATTGTCCCTGTGGGATCTGCTGGGGTCACCCCAAAAATCCCACTGTGGATTGTCCCTGTGGGATCTGCTGGGGCCACCCCAAAAATCCCACTGTGGGATTGTCCCTGTGGGACCTGCTGGGAGTCACCCCAAAAATCCCATTGTGGGATTGTCCCTGTGGGACCTGCTGAGGGTCACCCCAAAAATCCCACTGTGGGATCCACTGAAACCATGGGACCTGCTGGGGGTTACCCCAAAAATCCCACTGTGGGATTGTCCCTGTGACTTTGGGGTCTGCTGGGTTTTGGGATCACCCCAAATCTGTGGGATTGGATCTCTGGGGTTTGGGATCACCTGAAATCTTTGGGATTGGATCTCTGGGGTTTGGGTTCACCCAGATATGTGGGATTGGATCTCTCAGCTTTGGGATGACCCCAGATCTGTGGGATTTGATCTCTGGGGTTTGGGGTCACCCCAAATCTGTAGGATGGGATCTCTGGGTTTGGGGTCACCCCAAATCTTTGGGATCACCCTAGATCTTTGGGATCTTCCATAACCCATCCCCAACCCATCTCACCATTAACCTCTGCTGGGTTTGGGATCACCCCAAATCTTTGGGATGGGATCTCTCAGCTTTGGGATCACCTGAAATCTTTGGGATGGGATCTCTGGGGTTTGGGATCACCCCAGATCTGTGGGATCCCCCATAACCCACCCCACAGGTGATCTGGCAGGGCTGGCTGAGCATTAACAACCTCTGCTGGGTTTGGGATCACCCAGATCTGTGGGATGGGATCTCTGGGGTTTGGGGTCACCCCAGATCTGTGGGATTGGATCTCTGGGCTTTGGGATCACCCCAGATCTGTGGGATTGGATCTCTGGGCTTTGGGATCACCCCAGATCTGTGGGATTGGATCTCTGGGGTTTGGGATCACCCCAGATCTGTGGGATTGGATCTCTGGGGTTTGGGATCACCCCAGATCTGTGGGATGGACCTCTGGGCTTTGGGATCACCCAGATCTGTGGGATGGGCTCTCTGGGGTTTAGGATCACCCCAGATCCGTGGGATTGGATCTCTCAGCTTTGGGATCACCCCAGATCTTTGGGATTGGATCTCTGGGCTTTGGGATCACCCAGATCCGTGGGATTGGATCTCTCAGCTTTGGGATCACCCCAGATCTGTGGGATTGGATCTCTGGGCTTTGGGATCACCCCAAATCTTTGGGATGGGCTCTCTCAGCTTTGGGATCACCTGAAATCTTTGGGATGGGCTCTCTCAGCTTTGGGATCACCCCAGATCTTTGTGATGGGATCTCTGGGGTTTGGGATCACCCCAGATCTGTGGGATGGGATCTCTGGGGTTTGGGGTCACCCCAGATCTTTGGGATGGGCTCTCTCAGCTTTGGGGATCACCCAGATCTGTGGGATGGGATCTCTGGGGTTTGGGATCACCCCAGATCTTTGTGATTGGATCTCTCAGCTTTGGGATCACCCCAGATCCGTGGGATTGGATCTCTCAGCTTTGGGATCACCCCAGATCCGTGGGATTGGATCTCTCAGCTTTGGGATCACCCAGATCTTTGGGATGGGCTCTCTCAGCTTTGGGCTCACCCCAGATCCGTGGGATCCCCATAAGTGCCCCCACCCCGCAGGTGATCCGCCGGGGCTGGCTGACCATCAACAACATCAGCATCATGAAGGGAGGCTCCAAGGAATATTGGTTTGTGCTGACAGCAGAGTCCCTGTCCTGGTACAAGGACGAGGAGGTGAGGGGAAACGGGGGAAAAATTGGGATTTGGGGATTTGAGGGGATTTGGGGGAAATTGGGGAAAAATTGGGATTTGGGGGAGATAGGAGGGAAAATTGGGATTTGTGGGGAAACGGGGAAAAATTGGGATTTGGGGAAATTGGGGAAAAATTGGGATTTGGGGGAAATGGGGAAAATTGGGATTTAGGGGGAAATAGGGGGAAAATTGGGATTTAGGGGAAGTGGGGGAGAAATTGGGATTTGGGGAAATGGGGGAAAAATTGGGATTTGGGGAAATGGGGGAAAATTGGGATTTGGGGGGATTTGGGGGAAAATTGGGATTTGGGGGAAATGGGGAAAATTGGGATTTGGGGGAAATGGGGAAAATTGGGATTTAGGGGAAATAGGGGAAAAATTGGGATTTGGGGGGGATTTGGGGGAAATTGGGATTTGGGGGAAATAGGGGAAAATTGGGATTTGTGGGAAACGGAAAAATTGGGATTTGGGGGAAATTGGGGAAAATTGGGATTTGGAAATGGGGGAAAATTGGGATTTGGGGGGAAATGGGGGAAATTGGGATTTGGGGGAAATAGGAAAATTGGGATTTAGGAAATAGGGGGAAAATTAGGATTTGGGGGGATTTGGGGAAATTGGGATTTGGGGGAAATGGGGAAAAATTGGGATTTGGGGGAAAATTGGGATTTGGGGGGAAATGGGGGGAAATTGAGATTTGGGGGAAAATTGGGATTTAGGGAAATTGGGGGAAAAAATTGGGATTTGGGGCTCCAGACACAAAAATGGGGTGAGGATTTGGGGGGGGGGTGTGGAAAATGGGGTGAGGGGAAGAAATCTGGGGTCTGCAGTTCCCAAATTCAGGGAATTGATCCATGGGACCTTTCCCAGTGAGATTTTGGGGTCTGCGTTCCCAAATTCAGGGAATTGATCCAGGGACCTTTTCCTGATTTAGGGAATTCATCCAGGGGACCTTTTCCAGATTCAGGGAATTGATCCATGGAACCTTTCCCAAACTCAGGGAATTTTCCTGGGACCTTTCCCAGGGGATTTTGGGGTCTGGAATTCCCAGATTCAGGGGAATTGATCCATGGGACCATTCCCAAAATTTTAGGAATTCCCAAACTCAGGAATTCATCCATGGGACCTTTCCCAGTGAGATTTTGGGGTCTGGAATTCCCAGATTCAGGGAATTGATCCATGGAACCTTTCCCAACCTCAGGGAATTTTTCCCTGGGACCTTTCCCAGTGGGATTTTTTTGGTCTCTGGAATCCCCAAACTCAAGGAATTTCCAAATTCAGGGAATTCACCCATGGGACCTTTTCCAAATTCAGGGAATTCATCCATGGGACCTTTTCCAAATTTAAGGAATTCACCCAGGGGACCTTTTCCAGATCCAGGGAATTGATCCATGGAACCTTTCCCAAACTCAGGGAATTTTTCCCTGGGACCTTTCCCAGGGGGATTTTGGGGTCTGGAATTCCCAAATTCAGGGAATTGATCCATGGAACCTTTCCCAACCTCAGGGAATTTTTCCCTGGGACCTTTCCCAGTGGGATTTTTGGTCTGGAATCCCCAAAATTTAGGGAATTGATCCATGGGACCTTTCCCAGTGGGGATTTTGGGGTCTGGAATTCCCAGATTCAGGGAATTGATCCATGGAACCTTTCCCAGAATTTAGGGAATTCCCAAACTCAGGAATTCATCCATGGGACCTCTCCCAGTGGGATTTTGGGGTCTGGAATTCCCAGATTCAGGGAATTGATCCATGGAACCTTTCCCAACCTCAGGGAATTTTTCCTGGGACCTTTCCCAGTGGGATTTTTGGTCTCTGGAATCCCCAAACTCAAGGAATTTCCAAATTCAGGGAATTCATTCATGGGACCTTTCCAAATTTAAGGAATTCACCCAGGGACCTTTTCCAGATCCAGGAATTGATCCATGGAACCTTTCCCAAACTCAGGAATTTTTCCTGGGACCTTTCCCAGTGGGGATTTTGGGGTCTGGAATTCCCAAATTCAGAGGATTGATCCATGGAACCTTTCCCAACCTCAGGGAATTTTTCCCTGGGACCTTTCCCAGGGGGATTTTGGGGTCTGGAATTCCCAAATTCAGGGAATTTTTCCCTGGGACCTTTCCCAGTGGGATTTTGGTCTCTGGAATCCCCAAACTCAGGGAATTCCCAAATCCCTCCCCAGGAGAAGGAGAAGAAGTACATGCTGCCCCTGGACAACCTGAAGATCAGGGATGTGGAGAAGGGCTTCATGTCCACCAAGCACATCTTTGCCATCTTCAACACCGAGCAGAGGTGGGGGATCCTTTTTTTGGGGTTTCCCTTTCCCCTTTTCCTGCCCCCAGCTCCTCCTGGAGCCCCCAGAGGGGCAGGAAAAGGAGCAGAGGCTTCTGCAGGGGCTGGGGCTGGAATTTGGGGTGATTCCCAGAGGGTTTGGGGGGTCTGGGGTGGTTCTCTGGGGTTCTGGGGCTGTTCCCAGAGAGGTTTGGGGTGATTCCCAAAGGGTTTGGGGTGATTCCTGCAGGATTTGGGGCTTTTGGGGTGTTCCCAGAGGGGTTCAGGGTGTTTCTTGCAGGATTTGGGGAATTTGGGGCATTCCCAGAGGGGTTCAGGGTGATTCCTGCAGGATTTGAGGAGTTTGGGGTGTTCCCAGAGGGGTTTGGGGTGATTCCTGCAGGATTTAGGGACTCTGGGGTGTTTCTGTGGGATTCTGGGGTGTTCCCAGAGAGGTTCAGGTGATTCCCAAAGGGTTTGGGGTGATTCCTGCAGGATTTGGGGAGTTTGGGGTGTTCCCAGAGGGGTTTGGGGTGATTCCTGCAGGATTTGGGGAGTCTGGGCTGGTTCTCTGGGGATTCTGGGGCTGTTCCCAGAGAGGTTTGGGGTGATTCCCAAAGGATTTAGGGTGTTTCCTGCAGGACTTGGGGTGTTTGGGGTGTTCCCAGAGGGTTCAGGGTGTTTCTTGCAGGATTTGGGGAATTTGGGGCATTCCCAGAGGGGTTCAGGTGATTCCTGCAGGATTTGAGGAGTTTGGGGTGTTCCCAGAGGGAGTTTGGGGTGATTCCTGCAGGATTTAGGGACTCTGGGGTGTTTCTGTGGGATTCTGGGGGTGTTCCCAGAGAGGTTCAGGGTGATTCCCAAAGGGTTTGGGGTGATTCCTGCAGGATTTGGGGAGTTTGGGGTGTTCCCAGAGGAGTTTGGGGTGATTCCTGCAAGATTTTGGGGTGATTCCTGCAGGATTTGGGGACTCTGGGGTGGTTCTCTGGGGCACTGGGGTGTCCCCAGAGGTTTGGGGTGATTCCTTCAGGATTTGGGAGTCTGGGGTGGTTCTCTGGGGTGCTGGGGTTGTTCCAGAGAGGTTTGGGGTGATTCCCAAAGGATTTAGGTGTTTCCTGCAGGACTTGGGGTGTTTGGGCATTCCCAGAGGGTTCAGGGTGATTCCTGCAGGATTTGAGGAGTTTGGGGTGTTCCCAGAGGGGTTTGGGGTGATTCCTGCAGGATTTAGGGGACTCTGGGGTGTTTCTGTGGGATTCTGGGGGTGTTCCCAGAGAGGTTCAGGGTGATTCCCAAAGGGTTTGGGGTGATTCCTGCAGGATTTGAGGAGTTTGGGGTGTTCCCAGAGGAGTTTGGGGTGATTCCTGCAAGATTTGGGGTGATTCCTGCAGGATTTGGGGACTCTGGGGTGGTTCTCTGGGGCACTGGGGTGTTCCCAGAGGGTTTGGGGTGATTCCTTGCAGGATTTGGGGAGTCTGGGGTGGTTCTCTGGGGTGCTGGGGCTGTTCCCAGAGAGGTTTGGGGTGATTCCCAAAGGATTTAGGGTGTTTCCTGCAGGACTTGGGGTGTTTGGGGGTGTTCCCAGAGGGTTTTGGGGTGTTTCTTGCAGGATTTGGGGAATTTGGGGCATTCCCAGAGGGTTCAGGGTGATTCCTGCAGGATTTGAGGAGTTTGGGGTGTTCCCAGAGGAGTTTGGGGTGATTCCTGCAGGATTTAGGAACTCTGGGGTGTTTCTGTGGGATTCTGGGGTGTTCCCAGAGAGGTTCAGGGTGATTCCCAAAGGGTTTGGGGTGATTCCTGCAGGATTTGAGGAGTTTGGGGTGTTCCCAGAGGAGTTTGGGATGATTCCTGCAGGATTTGGGGTATTTCCTGCAGGATTTAGGGACTCTGGGGTGGTTCTCTGGGGCACTGGGGTGTTCCCAGTGAGGTTTAGGGTGATTTTGCAGGATTTGGGAGTTTGGGGTGTCCCCAGAGAGGTTTGGGGTGATTCCTGCAGGATTTGGGGAGTCTGGGGCTGGTTCTCTGGGGCACTGGGGTGTTCCCAGAGAGGTTCAGAAGTGATTCCCAAAGGATTTGGGGTGATTCCTGCAGGATTTGAGGAGTTTGGGGTGTTCCCAGAGGAGTTTGGGGTGATTCCTGCAGGATTTGAGGAGTTTGGGGTGTTCCCAGTGAGGTTTGGGGTGATTCCTGCAGGATTTGAGAATTTGGGGTGTTCCCAGTGAGGTTTGGGGTGATTCCTGCAGGATTTGGGGTGTTTCCTGCAGGGATTTGGGGGAGTCTGGGGTGGTTCTCTGGGGTGCTGGGGCTGTTCCCAGAGAGGTTTGGGGTGATTCCTGCAGGATTTTGGGTGTTTCTTGCAGGATTTGAGGAGTTTGGGGTGTTCCCAGAGGAGTTTGGGGTGATTCCTGCAAGATTTGGGGTGATTCCTGCAGGATTTGGGGACTCTGGGGTGGTTCTCTGGGGCACTGGGGTGTCCCCAGAGAGGTTTGGGGTGATTCCTTCAGGATTTGGGGAGTCTGGGGTGGTTCTCTGGGGTGCCGGGTTGTTCCCAGAGAGGTTTGGGGTGATTCCCAAAGGATTTAGGGTGTTTCCTGCAGGATTTGGGGTGTTTGGGGTGTTCCCAGAGGGTTCAGGGTGTTTCTTGCAGGATTTGGGGAATTTGGGGCATTCCCAGAGGGGTTCAGGGTGATTCCTGCAGGATTTGAGGAGTTTGGGGTGTTCCCAGAGGGGTTTGGGGTGATTCCTGCAGGATTTAGGAACTCTGGGGTGTTTCTGTGGGATTCTGGGGTGTTCCCAGAGAGGTTCAGGGTGATTCCCAAAGGGTTTGGGGTGATTCCTGCAGGATTTGAGGAGTTTGGGGTGTTCCCAGAGGAGTTTGGGGTGATTCCTGCAGGATTTGGGGTATTTCCTGCAGGATTTGGGGACTCTGGGGTGGTTCTCTGGGGCACTGGGGTGTTCCCAGTGAGGTTTGGGGTGATTCTTGCAGGATTTGGGGAGTCTGGGGTGGTTCTCTGGGGTTCTGGGGGTGTTCCCAGAGAGGTTTGGGGTGATTCCCAAAGGATTTAGGGTGTTTCTTGCAGGATTTGAGGAGTTTGGGGTGTTCCCAGAGGGTTTTGGGGTGATTCCTGCAGGATTTGGGGAGTCTGGGCTGGTTCTCTGGGGTGCTGGGGCTGTTCCCAGAGAGGGTTGGGGTGATTCCTGCAGGATTTGGGGTGTTTCTTGCAGGATTTGAGGAGTTTGGGGTGTTCCCAGAGGAGTTTGGGGTGATTCCTGCAAGATTTGGGGTGATTCCTGCAGGATTTGGGGACTCTGGGGTGGTTCTCTGGGGCACTGGGGTGTCCCCAGAGAGGTTAGGGATTCTTCAGGATTTGGGGAGTCTGGGGTGGTTCTCTGGGGTGCTGGGGTTGTTCCCAGAGAGGTTTGGGGTGATTCCCAAAGGATTTAGGGTGTTTCTTGCAGGATTTGAGGAGTTTTGGGATGTTCCCAGTGAGGTTTGGGGTGATTCCTGCAGGATTTGGGGAGTCTGGGGTGGTTCTCTGGGGTTCTGGGGGTGTTCCCAGAGAGGTTCAGGGTGATTCCCAGGGAATTTGGGGTGTTTGGGGTGGTTCTGTGGGGCACTGGAAGTGCTTCCCAAGGAATTTGGGGTGTTTCCCAGAGGGTTTGGGGTGTTCCATGGGGTACCAAAGGTGTTTTCCAAGGAAATTTTGGGTCTTTCCTGAAGGATTTAGGGAGTTTGGGGTGTTCCCAGAGGAGTTTGGGATGTTCCCTGCAGGGTTTAGGGAGTTTCTTACAGGATTTGGGGTGTTTGGGGTGTTCCCAGAGGGGTTTGGGGTGATTCCTGCAGGATTTGGGGTGTTTGGGGTGTTCCCAGAGGGGTTCAGGGTGATTCCTGCAGGGTTTGGGGTGTTCCATGGGGTGCCAGAGGTGTTTCCCAAGGAATTTGGGGTGATTCCTGCAGGGTTTGGGGTGTTTGAGGTGGTCTGTGAGGTGCTGGGGGTGTTTCCCAAGGAATTTTGGGGTGTTTAGGGTGATCCCTGGGGCACTGGAGGTGATTCCTGCAGGATTTGGGCCCTTCCAAGCTGCATTCCCACTGGCATTCCATGGGCATTTGGGAGAATTTTGGGATTTTGGATCTCCCTGCCAGCCCAGCCCCTCCTACCCCTGGGGGATTTTTGGGGTTTGGGGTCTCCCTCCCACCCCAGCCCCTCCTACCCCTGGGGGATTTTTGGGATTTGGGGTCTCCCTGCCATCCCAGCCCCTCCTACCCCTGGGGGATTTTTGGGATTTGGGGTCTCCTCCACCCCAGCCCCTCCCTACCCCTGGGGGTTTTTGGGATTTGGGGTCTCCTCCCAGCCCAGCCCCTCCTACCCCTGGGGAATTTGGGATTTGGGTCTCCCTCCTCAGCCCCTCTACCCTGGGGGTTTTGGGATTTGGCCTCCTCTCACCCCTGGGGAATCCTCCTACCCTGGGGATTTGGGGTGTCCCTCCCATCCCAGCCCCTCCTACCCCTGGGGGGTTTTTTGGGATTTGGGGTCTCCTGCCAGCCCAGCCCCTCCTACCCCTGGGGGATTTTTGGGATTTGGGGTCTCCCTCCCATCCCAGCCCCTCCTACCCCTGGGGGATTTTTGGGATTTGGGGTCTCCTCCCAGCCCAGCCCCTCCTACCCCTGGGGGGTTTTTGGGATTTGGGGTCTCCCTGCCAGCCCACCCTCCCCTCCCCCAGGAACGTGTACAAGGACCTGAGGCAGATCGAGCTGGCCTGTGACTCCCAGGAGGACGTGGACAGCTGGAAAGCCTCGTTCCTCAGGGCTGGGGTCTATCCTGAGAAGGACCAGGTACAAAAACCCCCCCAAAAAATCCCCAAATTCACCCCACAGCAGCTGGGACACTCCAAAAAAATGAGGGCCAGGCACAAAAACCCAAAAAAAATCCCCCAAATTGACCCCACAGGAGCTGGGACACCCCAAAAAAAATGGGGATGGGATTCACAGGGATCCAGGATTGGCTCAATTTTTGTTTTGCAGACTGAGAGCGAGGAGGGGGCGCAGGAAAATTCCTTTTCCATGGACCCCCAGCTGGAGAGGCAGGTGGAGACCATCCGGAACCTCGTGGATTCCTACGTGGGGATCATCAACAAATCCATCCGGGACCTGATGCCAAAGACCATCATGCACCTCATGATCAACAATGTGAGGGGGACAGGGGGAAAAGGGGGGAAAAGGGGGTGGGGAGCAGGAAAATCCCTCTCCTGGCATCCAGACTGGGGATTTCATCCACAGGGAGCTGCTGGCCCCAAACCTGAAACAAACCCCAAACCCCAAATCTCACACTAATCCCATTTCAGACCAAGGATTTCATCCATGGGGAGCTGCTGGCCCCAAACCTGAAACAAACCCCAAATCTCACACTAATCCCTTTTCAGACCAAGGATTTCATCCACAGGAGCTGCTGGCCTCAAACCCCAAACCCCAAATCTCACACTAATCCCCTTTCAGACCAAGGATTTCATCCACAGGCAGCTGCTGGCCCCAAACAAACCCCAAACCCCAAATCTCACACTAATCCCCTTTCAGACCAAGGATTTCATCCACAGGGAGCTGCTGGCCTCAAACCCCAAACCCCAAATCTCACACTAATCCCCTTTCAGACCAAGGATTTCATCCACAGGGAGCTGCTGGCCCCAAACCTGAAACAAACCCCAAACCCCAAATCTCACACTAATCCCCTTTCAGACCAAGGATTTAATCCATGGGGAGATGCTGGCCCCAAACAAACCCCAAACCCCAAATCTCACACTAATCCCTTTTCAGACCAAGGATTTCATCCACGGGGAGATGCTGGCCCCAAACAAACCCCAAACCCCAAATCTCACACTAATCCTTTTCAGACCAAGGATTTTATCCACGGGGAGATGCTGGCCCTAAACAAACCCAAATTCTCACAAAAACCCCAAATCTCACACAAACCCCAATCTCTGTTCTCCCCAGACCAAGGATTTCATCCATGGGGAGCTGCTGGCCCCAAACAAACCCCAAACCCCAAATCTCACACTAATCCCCTTTCAGACCAAGGATTTCATCCACGGGGAGATGCTGGCCCTAAACAAACCCAGATTCTCACACAAACCCAAAACAAACCCTAAATCTCACACAATCTCTTCTCCTCAGACCAAAGATTTCATCCACTTGGAGCTGCTGGCTCTAAACAAACCCCAAATAATCCCCAAACGATCCCCAAATCTCACACAAACCCCAATTTCTATCCCTCCCAGACCAAGGATTTCCTCCATGGAGAGCTGCTGGCTTTCCTGTATTCTGACTCACATCAGACCCCAAACAAACCCCAAACAAACCCAAATTCTCACACAAACCCCAAATCTCACACAACCCCAATCTCTGTTCTCCCCAGACCAAGGATTTCATCCACGGGGAGCTGCTGGCCCCAAACAAGCCCAGATTCTCACACAAACCCAAAACAAACCCTAAATCTCACACAATCTCTTCTCAGACCAAGGATTTCGTCCACAGCGAGCTGCTCCAGCTTGGCCAGGCCCCAAAACAAACCCCAAACAAACCCCAAAAAAACCCAATTTCTGTTCCTCCAGACCAAGGATTTCATCCACAGGAGCTGCTGGTCTTGAACGAACCCCAAATCCCAAACAAACCCCAAAAAACTCAATTTCTGTTCCTCCAGACCAAGGATTTCATCCATGGGAGCTGCTAGTCCCAAACAAACCCCAAACAAACCCCAATTTCTGTTCCTTTCAGACCAAGGATCTCCTCCACGGGGAGCTGCTGGTCCCATGCAAACCCCAAACCCCAAATCTCACACAAATCCTGTTTCAGACCAAGGATTTCATCCACAGGAGCTGCTGGCGTTCCTGTACTCGGGCTCACATCAAACCCCAAACAAACCCCAAATCTCACACAAACCCCAAATCTGTGTCCCTCCCAGACCAAGGATTTCATCCACGGGGAGCTGCTGGCGTTCCTGTACTCTGGCTCAGACCAGACCCCAAACAAACCCCAAACAAACCCCAAATCTCACACAAACCCCAAATCTCACACAAACCCCAATCTCTGTCCCTCTCAGACCAAGGATTTCATCCACGGGGAGCTGCTGGCGTTCCTGTACTCGGGCTCAGACCAGACCCCACACAAACCCAAATCTCACACAAACCCCAAATCTCTTTCCCTCTCAGACCAAGGATTTCATCCACGGGGAGCTGCTGGCGTTCCTGTACTCTGGCTCAGACCAGGCCAGTCTCATGGAGGAGTCCCCCGAGCAGGCTCAGCGCAGGGAGGAGATGCTGCGCATGTACCACAGACTAACCCCACACAAACCCAAATCTCACAGAAACCCAAATCTCACACAAACCCAAATCTCACACAAACCCAAATCTCACACAAACCCAAATCTCACACAAACCCCAAAGCTCACACAAACCCCAAAGCTCACACAAACCCCAAAGCTCACACAAACCCCAAAGCTCACACAAACCCCAAATCTCACACAAACCCCAATTTCTGTCCCTCCCAGACCAAGGATTTCATCCACGGGAGCTGCTGGCGTTCCTGTACTCTGGCTCAGACCAGACCCCAAACAAACCCAAATCTCTTTCCCTCCCAGACCAAGGATTTCATCCACGGGGAGCTGCTGGCTCTAAACAAACCCCAAACCCCAAATCTCACACAAATGCTGTTTCAGACCAAGGATTTCATCCACGGGGAGCTGCTGGCGTTCCTGTACTCTGGCTCACATCAAACCCCAAACAAACCCAAATCTCACACAAACCCCAATCTCTGTCCCTCTCAGACCAAGGATTTCATCCACGGGGAGCTGCTGGCTCTAAACAAACCCCAAACCCCAAATCTCACACTAATCCTGTTTCAGACCAAGGATTTCATCCACGGGGAGCTGCTGGCGTTCCTGTACTGGGCTCAGACCAGGCCAGCCTGATGGAGGAGTCCCTGAGCAGGCTCAGCGCGGGAGGAGATGCTGCGCATGTACCACAGACTAACCCCACACAGACCCAAATCTCACACAAACCCCAAATCTCACACAAACCCCAAATCTCACACAAACCCCCAATCTGTGCCCCTCCCAGACCAAGGATTTTATCCACGGGGAGCTGCTGGTCCCATGCAAACCCCAAACCCCAAATCTCACACAAACCCCAAATCTCACACAAATCCTGTTTCAGACCAAGGATTTCATTCATGGGAGCTGCTGGCGTTCCTGTACTATGGCTCACATCAAACCCCAAACAAAGCCAAATCTCACACAAACCCCAATCTCTGTCCCTCTCAGACCAAGGATTTCATCCACGGGGAGCTGCTGGCTCTAAACAAACCCAAATCTCACACAAACCCCAAATCTCACACAAACCCCAATCTCTTTCCCTCCCAGACCAAGGATTTCATCCACGGGAGCTGCTGGTCCCATGCAAACCCCAAACCCCAAATCACATACTAATCCTGTTTCAGACCAAGGATTTCATCCACGGGGAGCTGCTGGCGTTCCTGTACTCGGGCTCAGACCAGGCCAGTCTCATGGAGGAGTCCCCCGAGCAGGCTCAGCGCAGGGAGGAGATGCTGCGCATGTACCACGCGCTGCGCGAGGCGCTCGCCATCATCGGCGACATCAGCACCAGCACCGTCAGCACCCCCGTGCCCCCCCCCGTGGACGACACCTGGCTGCAGCCCGGGGGCTCCCACAGGTGGGGAAGGGGCCTTGGGGACTTTAAAAAGGGTTTGGGGGCGTTTGGGGTGCTTTATGAAAAGTGTGGGGGAGTTTGGGGGAATTTGAGTGTGGTTTTTAAAGGGGTTTGGGGGGTTTGGAAAGGGCTTGAGGCGGTTTGGAAAGAAATTGGGGGTTTTGGAAAGGGTTTGGGGGGGTTTGGAAAAGGGTTTGGGGTGTTTTGGAAAAGGGTTTGGGGGGTTTGGAAAGGGTTTGGGGTGTTTTGGAATGGATTTGGGGTGTTTTGGAAAAAGGGTTTGGGTGGGTTTGGGGGTTTGGAAAGGGTTTGGGGTGTTTTGGAATGGATTTGGGGTGTTTTGGAAAAGGGTTTGGGTGGGTTTGGGGGGTTTGGAAAGGGTATGGGGTGTTTTGGAATGGATTTGGGGTGTTTTGGAAAGGGTTTGGGTGGGTTTGGGGGTTTGGAAAGGGTATGGGGGTTTGGAAAGGATTTGGGGGTTTGGAAAGGATTTGGGGGGTTTGGAAAGCGTTGGAAGGTTTGGAAAGGAATTGGGGGGGTTTGGAAAGGGCTTGGGGGTTTGGGGTGCTTTATAAAAAGTTTGGGGCAATTTGAGGTGGTTTTTAAAGGGGTTTGGGGGGGTTTGGAAAGGATTTGGGGGGTTGGAAAGCGTTTGGAAGGTTTGGAAAGGAATTGGGGGGTTTGGAAAGGGCTTGGGGGTTTGGGGTGCTTTACAAAAGGTTTGGAGGAGTTTGGAAAGGGTTTGGGGTAGTTTGGGAGTTGTTTATAGAAGGGTTTGGGGGATTTGGGGTGCTTTACAAAAGGTTTGAGGGGTTTGGAAAGGGTTTTGGGGGTTTGGGGTGGTTTATAGAAGGGTTTGGGGGGTTTGGGGTGCTTTATAAAAGCTTTGGGGGGTTTGGGGAATTTGAGGTGGTTTTAAAGGGGTTGGGGGGTTTGCAAAGGGTTTGGGGTGTTTTGGAAAGGATTTGGGGGGTTGAAAAGGGTTTGGGGGGTTGGAAAGGATTTGGGGGTTGGAAAGGATTTGGGGGTTTGGGGGGTTTGGAAAGGGTTTTGGTGGGTTTGGAAAGGGTTTGGGGGGTTTGGAAAGGGTTTGGGGATTTGGGGTGCTTTACAAAAGCTTTGGGGGGGTTTGGGGGAATTTGAGGTGGTTTTTAAAGGGGTTGGGGGGTTTGCAAAGGGTTTGGGGGTGTTTTGGAAAGGATTTGGGGGGTTTGGAAAGGGTTTGGGGGGTTGAAAAGGGTTTGGGGGGTTGGAAAGGATTTGTGGGGTTGGAAAGGATTTGGGGGGTTTGGGGGGGTTTGGAAAGGGTTTGGGGGGTTTGGAAAGGGTTTGGGGGATTTGGGGTGGTTTATAGAAGGGTTTGGGGGCTTTGGGGTGCTTTATAAAAGGTTTGGGGGAGTTTGGGGAATTTGAGGTGGTTTTAAAGGGGTTCGGGGGTTGGAAAGGGCTTGAGGGGTTTGGAAAGAAATTGGGGGTTTTGGAAAGGGTTTGGGGGTTTGGAAAGGGTTTGGGGGTTTGGAAAGGGTTTGGGGTGTTTTGGAAAGGGTTGGGGGGTTGGAAAGGATTTGTGGGGGGTTTGGAATGGGTCTGGGGGGTTTGGGGTGGTTTATAGAAGGGTTTGGGGTTTGAGGTGCTTTATAAAAGCTTTGGGGGGGGTTTGGGGGAATTTGAGGTGGTTTTTAAAGGGGTTGGGGGGTTTGCAAAGGGTTTGGGGTGTTTTGGAAAGGATTTGGGGGGGTTGGAAAGGGTTTGGGGGGTTTGGAAAGGATTTGGGGGGTTGAAAGGGTTTGGGGGTGTTTGGAAAGGAATTGGGGGTTTGGAAAGGATTTGGAGGGTTTGGGGGGTTTGGAAAGGGTTTGTGGGGGTTTGGAAAGGAATTGGGGGTTTTGGAAAGAGTTTGGGGGGTTTGGAAAGGATTTGGGGGGTTTGGAAAGGAATTGGGGCGGTTTGGGAGGGTTTGGAAAGGGTTTGGGGGGTTTGGAAAGGGGTTTGGGGGGTTTGGAAAGGATTTGGGGGTTTGGAAAGGGTTTGGGGAGGTTGGGGTGGTTTATAGAAGGGGTTGGGGGTTTTAAAAAGGGGTTTGGGGTGCTTTATAAAAGGTTTGGGGAGGTTGGGGGGTCGGGGAGGGTTTATGGAAGGGTTTGGGAGGTTTTGTAAAAGCTTTCAGGGGTTTGGGGGTAGGGAGGGGCTTACAGAGGAGTTTGGGGTGGTCCATGAGGTACTGGCGATGTTTTAGAGAGGTTTGGGGTGTTTTGTAAAGAGTTTAGGATGGTCCGTGGGGCACTGGAGGCATTTCCAGGGAATTTCGGGTGTTCCTGGGCGGTTTGGGGCGGTCCATGGGGTAGCGGAGGGGTTTATAGAAGGGTTTGGGGTGGTACTGGAGGGGTTTTTCCCTCACTCTGGGGTACCCCAGCCTGACGCCCCCCTTGCCCGCAGCCCCCCCCCGCAGCGCCGCCCGCCCTCGGCGCTGCCGCCCCCGGGCCGCCCGCCGTCCCTCCGCGCCGCCGCCCCGGGGCCGCCGCCGCTGCTGCCGCTGCCCGCGGGCGGCCCCGGGCCCAGCCCTGCCTTGGCCGCGCCCCCATCCCCTCCCGCCTGGGGCCCTGGGCGCCGCCAGCACTCCCTTCGCGGCCCCGCCCCAGATCCCCGCCCGGCCCGCCCGCGTCCCGCCGGGGATCCCGCCCGGAGTGCCCAGGTGAGGGGGCTGGGAGCGCTGGGGTGGGCTGGGAACACTGGGATTGACTGGGATGCGCTGGGGTACACTGGGGTGGGCTGGGGTACACTGGGATTGACTGGGGTACACTGGGAGCACACTGGGGTGGGCTGGAGAACACTGGGGGCACACTGGGGTGGGCTGGGGTACACTGGGATCGATTTGGGACACACTGGGGTCACACTGGGATTCATTGGGATGGATTTGGGACACACTGGGGTCACACTGGGATTCATTGGGATGGATTTGGGACACACTGGGGTCACACTGGGATTGCCTGGGACACACTGGGTCCCACTGGGGTCCCACTGCAATTCACTGGGATCCATTTGGGTCACACTGGGGCACACTGGGATCTATTTAGGTCACACTAGGATTGCCTGGGTCACACTGGGTCACACTGGGATTCACTGGGATCTATTTTGGTCACACTGGGACCAACTCGCGATCCATTAGGGGTCACACTGGGATTGCCTGGGATCCATTTGGGACACACTGGGGATACACTGGGATTGCCTGGGACACTCTGGGGTCCCACTGGGATTCACTGGGATCCATTTGGGTCACACTGGGATTGCCTGGCACACTCTGGGGTCCCGCTGGGGTCACACTGGGATCTATTTGGGTCACACTGGGATTGCCTGGGACACACTGGGGTCCGCTTGGGTCCCACTGGGATTCACTGGGATCCATTTGGGTCCCGCTGGGGTCCCACTGGGATTCACTGGGATCCATTTGGGTCACACTGGGATTGCCTGGCACACTCTGGGGTCACACTGGGGATCCCTCCCAAACTCTGCCCTCCCGCCCCCAGGAGACCCCCCGGCGGCCCCAAACCGCCCGACCATCATCCGCCCGGCCGAGCCCTCGCTGCTGGACTAACGCGCGCCGGCGCCCGGGCCGAGGGTCTGTGGGGTACACAGGATCTGTGGGATCTGGGGAATCCACTGGGTTTGTGGGAGCTGTGGGATCAGCAGGACCTGTGGGATCTACTGCACCCCTGGGGCCCACGATGGGATCTATGAGATGCACAGGATCGATGGGATGTACGGGATCCACCCCAGGGGAGAAAAACAACCTGAGCCCGGCCAGAGCTCCCGGGGCTGATCCTGATCTGGGGCTGATCCCAAAACTGGGGCTGATCCCAAAACTGGGGCTGATCCAAATCCTGGGGCTGATCCCCAAAACTGGGGCTGATCCCAAAACTGGGGCTGATCCTGATCTGGGGCTGATCCCAGTCCTGGGGCTGATCCCGATCTGGGGCTGATCCCAAAACTGGGGCTGATCCCAAAACTGGGGCTGATCCTGAACTGGGGCTGATCCTGATCTGGGGCTGATCCCAAAACTGGGGCTGATCCCAAAACTGGGGCTGATCCTGAACTGGGGCTGATCCTGAACTGGGGCTGATCCCAAAACTGGGGCTGATCCTGATCTGGGGCTGATCCCAGAACTGGGGCTGATCCTGATCCTGGGGCTGATCCCAAAACTGGGGCTGATCCCGATCTGGGGCTGATCCCAAAACTGGGCCTGATCCCAAAACTGGGGCTGATCCTGATCTGGGGCTGATCCCAAAACTGGGGCTGATCCCAGTCCTGGGGCTGATCCCAAAACTTGGGCTGATCCTGATCCTGGGGCTGATCCCAAAACTGGGGCTGATCCCAAAACTGGGGCTGATCCTGATCCTGGCCCCAGTTCCAGGGTGATCCCTGTCCTGACCCCAATCCTAATCCCGATCCTGGGGCTGATCTCAGGGTTGATCCCAATCCTGGGGCTGATCCTGATTCTGGCCCCAGTCCCGATCCTGGGGCTGATCCCAGTCCGGGGTTGATCCCGATCCCAGCCCTGGCCCTGGCCAGCGGCAGCTCAGGGCTGATCCTGGGGCTGATCCCAATCCCGATCTCGGCCCGATCCTGATCCCAGCCTCAGTCCTGGGGCTGATCCCAATCCTGGGGCTGATCCCGATCCTGGGGCTGATCCCAGTCCTGGGGCTGAACCCACTCTGGGGCTGATCCCAATCCTGGGGCTGATCCCAGTCCTGGGGCTGATCCCAGTCCTGGGGCTGATCCTACTCTGGGGCTGATCCTACTCTGGGGCTGATCCCAGTCCTGGGGCTGATCCCGATCCTGGGCTGATCCTACTCTGGGGCTGATCCTGATCCTGGGGCTGATCCTGATCCTGGCCCCAATTCCAGGGCTGATCCCAGTCCCGGCCCCGATCCCAATCCCGATCCTGGCCCTGATCCCAGGGTTGATCCCAATCCTGGCCCCAATCCCAATCCAGGGCTGATCTCGATCCTGGGGCTGATCCCAGTCCTGATCTCAGCCCCGATCCCAGCCCTGATCCCGATCCCAGCCTCAATCCTGGCCTGATCCCGATCTGGGGCTGATCCTGATCCTGACCCCAGACCTGATCCTGGGGCTGATCCCAATCCTGGCCCCGGCCGGCAGCAGCTCCAGGCCTGATCCCAGTCCTGGGGCTGATCCCGATCCTGGCCTCAGTCCTGGCCCTGATCCCGATCCGGGGTTGATCCCGATCTGGGGCTGATCCCGATCCCGATCCCGGCCCCGGCCGGCGGCAGCTCCAGGGCTGGTCCCAGCAGCTGATCCTGGCAGCTCCCGCTGCCCCCCCAGCCCCTCCCGGCCGGGATCATTTTTGGGGTTTTTGGGGGTTTTGGGGTGGGGAACATTGCACTTTGTCACAATTCCCGGCGATCCCGAGGGGGTGGGCTTGGATCCTCCTTCCTCCTCCTCCTCCCTCCCCCCACCCCGGGGTTTTTTTTTTGGGGGTTTTTTTGGGCGGGAGGGGTTTATTAAAAATTTTGGGGAAAACACTGGAATTCCCAGAGGGATTCACTAATGAACTCAATTCCCTGAGAACCTCAGGAATTTCGGGAATAACCCCGAGGAAGAAGAGGAGGAGGAGGAAGCTGCCACCCCCTTTTTCCCCATTTTTTCCCGATCCCACTCCGCCGGCTCCGGCCGGGAGCCGAGGTTGTAAATATTTTTACAGACTTGTATTAATTGTATAAAAAAAAAAAAACAAAAAAAAAGAGGGAAAAAAAACCCACAAAAAACCAACAAAAAACCAGGAAAAAAAAAAAAAAAGAAAAAGCAAAAAGCAAAAAAAAAAAACCCGGCCCAGCAATAATGTGGATTTTTTCCAACCCCCCCCGGCCCCGGTGCCTTAACGACCCCCCGGCTCGGGGGGGGCAATTAATCTAATTAACGAGCCGGGGGCGGTTTTGGGGGGGTCCCCCCGAAGTGCCTCCGCTCCGCGTCCCATTAATGAACTAAAAACCGGCAAAAAAATCTGAATAAAGGGAAAAAATTAAAAAAAAAAAAAAAAGTGAGATGTGTGGAATTGTGGGGGTTCGGTTCTTCACCCTTTGGAGGATTTGGGGGTTCTGAGGGGGGGTGGGGCTCCTCCTGGTCCCACTGGGATCCATCCCTGTGCTGCTCCCGGAATTTTGTGGATAATGAGTTAAAAAATCCCAAAGTTTAATTGATTTGCATCGCTCCGCCGGGGAAGGAGGAACCGCGGGATCCATTCACCCCAATCCCGGCCGGGATTCACCACAACGGCCCCGCTCCGGCATCCGCGTGCAAAACGCGGGAACTGGGAAAAATCTGGGATTAAAAATCCCCTCAGGATCAAAAAAATTCCCTCAGGATCAAAAAAATTCCCTCAAGACTAAAAAAATTTCCTCAAGATTAAAAAAATTCCCTCAGGATCAAAATCCCCTCAGGATCCGCCGCGCGCTGCCCTCACAAAGGACCCCCCCCCCCCAGGGCTGCCCGCGGCATCGCCTGAGGCGGGAAGTGACGCAGAATCCCCGCGCGATGGCGAAGCCGGTGGCGGATCCCGGTGACCGATTTTGCTGACGGATGCCGGTTGTTGATCGAGCAGCGGATCCCGGTTGTTGATCCCGGTGACCGATTTTGCTGACGGATCCCAGAACTTTTCAGGCGGCGCCGCGGCCGCCCCAGGCGCGGGGTCCTCCCGTGCCCCCTGCGCTGATTGGCTGCTGCCTCCCCGCGCCCTGAGCTCTGATTGGTCAGCGCTATTCTGGCCCCGCCCCCTCGTAGGGCTCGCGAGCGCTGCCTGGCGGAGCGGCGGGTCCCACAATGCACCGCGCGGGGGGGAATTTGGGGGGCAGATTTTGGGGCAGATTTTGGGGCAGATTTTGGGGCAGATGTGGAAGATTTTGGGACAGATTTCCAGGTCCAGGGGAAAAAAATGGGGACAGATTTGGAGATCTCGGGGCAAACCTGGGGAAATCCGGGGATAATTTGGGGGTAGGGGCAGACTTGGGGTATTTCAGGACAGATTTTGGGTGTCTGGGACAGAATTTGGGGTCCAGGAGCAGATTTTGGCGTTTTTGGGGCAGATTTGGGGGATTTTGGGGCAGATGTGGAAGATTTTGGGGCAGATTTCCAGGTCCAGGGGGGAAAAATGGGGACAGATTTGGAAATCTTGGGGCAGATCTGGAGAAATTTGGGGCTGATTCGGGGGGGGGCAGATTTGGGGTATTTCAGGGCAGATTTTGGGGTCCAGGAACAGATTTAAGAGTTTTGGGGGAAGATTTGGGGGATTTCAGGGCAGATTTTGGGGGTTCAGGAGCAGATTTAGGAGTTTTTGGGGAAGATTTGGGGGTATTTCAGGGCAGATTTGGGGGTCTTGAGGCAGATTTGGGGGATTTCAGGGCAGATTTTGGGGTCCAGGAACAGATTTAAGAGTTTTGGGGGAAGATTTGGGGTATTTCAGGGCAGATTTGGGTGTCTGGGACAGATTTGGGGTATTTCAGAGCAGATTTTGGGGTCCCTGGGGCAGATCTGGGGATCCACGATCCCTTTTTTCGCCCCTTTCATGTGACTCCCAGCACAGAAATCTCTTCCCAGCCTGCAGGAGCCGCGTTTCCCCCCCGAGCTCGGAGCTTTAGCTGCAAAAATAAAACATTTTTGCGCAATGGGAGAAAAACTCAATTTCCTGGGGCCGAGCAGCCGCTTCCTTCCTGCGCCCCGAACCCCCGGCCGGGCAAATTCCGGCAAATTCCCGCAAATTCCGGCAAATTCCCGCAAATTCCGGCTCTTCCCGAATTCCTGGGCGCTCCTGCAGCAGGAGGAGGAGGAGGATGAGGCTGCAGCTGCTGCTCCTCGTGGCTGCGGCGTTTCCCTCGTGCTTGAGCCGGAGAAACCGCGAGCCTGGACACGATTCCCGCCTGGATTCCCAAAATTCCCGCCTGGATTCCCAAAATTCCCGCCAGGATTCTCAGGATTCCCGCCTGGATTCTCAGAATTCCCGCCAGGATTCTCAGGATTCCGCCTGGATTCTCAGAATTCCCGCCAGGAATCTCAGGATTCCCGCCTGGATTCCCAGGATTCCCGCCTGGATTCCCAAAATTCCCGCCTGGATTCCCAAAATTCCCGCCAGGATTTTGGGATTCCCGCCAGAATTCCAGCGAAGATTCCCGCCTGGATTCCCAGGAATTCCCGCCAGGATTCCCAGAATTCTCGCCAGGATTCTCAGGATTCCCGCCTGGATTCCCACCAGGATTTTTGGGATTCCCGCCACAATTCCAGCCAGGATTCCCGGGGTTCCCCCCACGATTCCCGCCAAGATTCCCACCTGGATTCCCAGAATTCCCCCCAGGATTCTGGAGATTCCTGCCAAGATTCCCGCCAGAATTCCTGGGGTTCTTCCCGGGGTTCCCCCCACGATTCCCGCCCGGATTCTCGGGGATCTCCCCAGGATTCCCCCCAGGATTCCCGGGGTTCCCGCCAAGATTCCCGCCAGGATTCTCAGGATTCGCAGCAGGATTCCCCCAGGATTCCCGCCAGGATTCCCGGGGTTCCCCCAGGATTCTCAGGATTCCCCAGGATTCCCCAGGATTCCCGGGGTTCCGCCAAGATTCCCCCAGGATTCCGCCAGGATTCTCAGGATTCCCCCAGGATTCCCGCCAGGATTCTCAGGATTCCCCCAGGATTCCCGCCAGGATTCCCGGGTTTCCCCCAGGATTCTCGCCAGGATTCCCACTGGGATTCCCCCAGAATTCCCAGGGATCTCCCCAAGGATCCCCCAGGATTCCCGCCTGGATTCCCGGGGGTACCCAGGATTCCCCCAGGATTCCCCCAGGATTCTCAGGATTCCCCAGGATTCTCGCCAGAATTCCCAGGGATCTCCCCAGGATCCCCGGGTTTCCCCAGGATTCTCCCAGGATTCCCCCAGGATTCCCCCCTGGATTCCCGGGGCTCCCCCAGGATCCCCGGGGCTCCCCCCAGGATTCCCGCCTGGATTCCCGGGGCTCCCCCCTGGATTCCCGGGGTTCCCGGGGCTCCCCCCGCGGTTCCCGCAGCCCCGCGCGGCTCCTCCCGGCCCCGCTGGTCCTGCAGCTGCCCCGGGATCCCGCGGGTCCCGCCCGGCTCCGCTGCCTCGCCCCGCGGCGCTTCCCGGGCAGCACCTTCGAGCTTCTCCCGGGAGTCCCGGCGGGAGCGATCCCGGTGCGGAGCGTCCCCGCCGCTCCCCGCCAGCACTGGGCCGAGTTCGCCGTGCCCGGAGCCGCCGGGTGCTGGCGGTGCCGGTACCGGAGCCACAACGGCAGCGCCTGGCTGGAGTCGGAGCTGAGCGCCGCGATCGGCGGCTCCGGTGGGTTTTGGGGGCTCATCCCGGGGGTCCCCCCTTCCCGCGTCCCGCAGCCAAATCCGGGTTTTCTCCCCAGATTTGGGCGATGCCGAGTGCGAGCGCAGCGATGTCAGCACGGGAACCGCACCCACCGCGGGGACCCTGCGGGACCGGAGCGGTACCGGGAGCGGGAGCGGGAGCGGGAGCGGGAACGGGAACGGGAAAAGGAACGGGAACCGGAACGGGAATGGGAATGGGAATGGGAACGGGAATGGGAATGGGGAATGGGAATGGGAATGGGAATGGGAATGGGAATGGGGAATGGGAATGGGAATGGGAATGGGAATGGGAACGGGGAATGGGAATGGGGAATGGGAATGAGGAATGGAATGGGAATAACGGGAATGGGAATGGGAATGGGAATGGGAATGGGAATGGGAATGGGAATAGAATGGGAATGGGGATGGGAATGGGAATGGGAATGGGAATGGGGAATGGGGATAGGAATGGGAATGGGAATGGGGAATGGGAATGGGGAATGGGAATGGGGAATGGGAATGGGAATGGGAATGGGGAAATGGGAATGGGGAATGGGAATGGGGTAGAATGGGAATGGGAATGGGAATGGGGATGGGAATGGGAATGGGAATGGGAATAATGGGGATGGGAATGGGGGAATGGGAATGGGGAATGGGAAATGGGGATAGGAATGGGGATGGGAATGGGAATGGGAATGGGAATGGGAAATGGGGATGGGAATGGGGATGGGAATGGGAATGGGAATGGGAATGAAGATGGGGTGGGAATGGAATGGAATGGGGATGGGGATAGAGGGGGCGGTACGGGAACAGGACCCCCAGGGATCCCTGGGCCGCTCCCGGTGCTGGATCCCGGTGATTTCCCGCCCCTCCCCGCCCTCTCTCCGTTCCAGACCCTCCGTGGCTGCTCCCGGTGTCGCTCGGTGCCGCCGTCCTGGGGCTGCTGCTGCTGCTGGGGCGGCGGCCGCGGGCTGGAGAGGTGGGGCGGGGGCTCGAACCGGGAATTCCAGGGATCTCAGAACTGGGAATTCTGGGGGCTCAGAATGAGGTCGGGAGGTGGGGGCAGAACTGGGAATTCCAGGGAGCTCGGAACTGGGAATTCCAGGGGTTCAGACCAAGGGGGTTCTGGGGGCTCAGACCCGGGACCCCCATCCCTCCAAGTGCCACCGGTTCTGTTCCTCCCAGGCCTCCGCCCGGCGGGGACAGACCCACACAGTCCCAGCCCGGTAAGACCGGACCCTGTGACCCCAAACCCACCCCCAGACCCCCAGAATCCCCCAAAATCCACCCCGTGTCCCTCCTGTCTCGGCAGAGCCTCCCCATAGCCCCCAGCGCCGCGCTGTCCCGCTGAGGGCTCCCGGGGCTCCCGGTGTCCCGCCCGGGGCTCCGGTTACCGGGACCCTGCAGGGAGCCCCCACCCCACCCCCGGACTCTGCGGTGCCAATAAAGTTTTGGGGTTTGGGTTCAGCGCTGCTCCGTTCCCGGGGTCCTGGAGCCGGTGCCAGTGCTGGTTCCCAGGGCTGTGACTCATTCCCGGTGTCCCATTCCTGTTCCCATTGCCCATTCCCCATTCCCCCATTCCCCATTCCTCATTCCCATTCCCATTCCCAGCCCCAGCCCCATTCCTGGACCCATTCCCAGCCGGTTCTTGGTCCCATTCCCAGCCCCGGTCCCATTTCCCATTCCCATTATTCCCATTATTCCTTTATTCCTTTATTCCCCTTTATTCCCTTTATTCCTTTATTCCCATTATTCCCATTATTCCCTTTATTCCCTTTATTCCCATTCTCAATCCCATTTCCATTCCCATTTCTGATCCCATTATTCCCATTCCCACTCCTGTCCCCATCTTTATTCCCATTCTCATCCCCATTCTCATTATTCCTATTATTCCCATTCCCATCCCCATTCTTCCCATTTTCCCCATTCTTCCCATTTTCCTCATTCTTCCCATTCTTCCCATCCCCATTCCCATTATTCCCATTATTCTCATTATTCCTATTATTCCCATTTTCCCTAATATTTCAATTATTCCTGTTTTTCCCAGTATTCCTATTCCCATTATTCCCATCCCCATTCCCATTATTCCCATTATTCCTATTGCCATTATTCTCATTATTCCCATCCCCATTCCCATTATTCCCATTATTCTCATTATTCCCCTTATTCCCGTTATTCCCGTTATTCCCATTATTCCCATTATTCCCATTATTCCAATTCCCATTATTCTCATTATTCCTTTATTCCCATTATTGCCATTATTGCCATTATTGCCATTATTCCCATCCCCATTCCCATTATTCCCATTATTCCTATTCCCATTATTCCCATTATTCCCACCCCCATTCCCATTATTCCCGTTTTTCCCATTATTCCTATTCCCATTATTCTCATTATTCCCATCCCCATTTCCATTCCCATTATTCCCATTATTCCCATTATTCCATTCCCATTATTCCCATTATTCTTCCCATTATTCCTATTGCCATTATTCTCATTATTCCATCCATTATTCCCATTATTGCCATTATTCTCATTATTCCCCTTATTCCCGTTTTTCCCATTATTCCATTATTCCCATTATTCCCGTTTTTCCCATTATTCCTATTCCCATCCTCATTCCAATATTACCATTATTGCCATTATTATTTTCATTATTCCCATTATTCCCGGTTTTCCATTATTCCCATTCCCTCGCTCCCGCCAGGGGGCGCACTCTCCCTCAGCCGCTGGGTGGGCGTGGCCTGACCAGGAGGGGGCGTGGCCTCACCCGAGAAGGGGCGTGTCCCGCGTGGGGGGCGTGTCCCGCGGGGGGCGGGCCCGCGGGGGGCGGGGCGCGGCGCGGTCCAAGATGGCCGCGGTGTCGGTGTTCCCCGGCGTGCGGCTCCTCACGGTCGGGGACGCCAACGGGGAGATCCAGCGGCACCAGGAGCAGCAGCCGCTGCGCCTCGAGGTCCGCACCAGCCCCGACAGCACCGCCATCGCGCTCTACGGCCGTGAGTGCGCAGGGGGCAACCCGGGAGGGGCAGGGGGCCTGAGGGGGAGGGGAGCCTGAGGAGCTCCTGAGGGGCTGTGGGGATGGGGAGGGGCGCGGAGGGGTCTGTGGGGTGGGGAAGGGGCCCTGAGGGGTCTCCGAGGGTTTGGGGGGCGCCTGAGGGGCGGGAGGGGTTTGGGGGGCGGGAAGGGGCCCTGAGGGCTCTGTAGGGTGGGGGGCGCTCTGAGGGGCGAGTGAGGGGCTGGGGGGCCCTGAGGGCTCTGGGATGATTTGGGGGGCCCTGAGGGCTCTGGGATGATTTGGGGGCGCCCTGAGGGCTCTGTGGGGTGGGGGCGCCCTGAGGGCTCGCTGAGGATGGGGAGGGGGCCCTGAGGGGAGATTTGGGGGTCCTGAAGCCTCTGTGGGGATTGGGGGGTCGGGAAGAGACCCCGAGAGCTCTGTGGGGATTGGGGGGGGCCCTGAGGGGTCTGTGGGGATTTGGGGGGGCCCTGAGGGCTCTGTGGGGATTTGGGGGGCACCTGAGGGTCACTTAGGATTTGGGGGACTCTGAGGGGTTTCAGGGGTCACTGAGGGGTCACTGAGGATTTGGGGGGGTCTGGGGGTCAGGAGTTGAGGAACTCGGGGCTCAGGGTCACTTTTGGGAGCTTTGGGGGTGCTGAGGATTCAGGGCGGGGTTTTGAACTCCCGACACTTTCAGGGGGCTCTGGGGGGATTTTCCCGAGGCTGCAAAAAGTTCATTCCCATCCCCCTCCCCAAAATTCCCACTTTTCCCCAAATCCGCCCCAATTCCGTGACCTTCCCGTACCCCCCGAATTCCGGGTTCCTCTTTGTCTCCGCACAAAATTCCGGCTTTTAAAACATTTTTTAAATTTTTTTTCCATCTCTTTCTCCAAACCCGGCGCTTTGTGCTTTCTTTTTTTTTTTTTTTTTTAATTTTATTTTTTTTTCTCGGAATCCTCCTCGTCCCGCCGGATTATTTGGGAATTTTGGGGGCTCGTCCCTCCTTTCCACGCTAATAATTAATCAGCGGGAATAATTAACGCTGATGGAAGGAGGGAAACTGAGGCACGGCTCCGGGGCAACATCTGCTGCTCCTTTTTTCTTTTATTTCCTTTTTTTTTTCAATTTTAAATCACAAAGAGCCGGAATTCCCTGCAGGTGTTTGTTTGTTCCCGCAACTTCCCGCGCCGCGTGGCTGCTCCGAGAAAAACGGGATTTTAAACATTTTTATTTTATTTCCTTTTTTTTTTTTTTTGGTGGGGAATGAGAGCGGCTCCTCCCAACTCGTTCCCGGTTTTTTTTTTTGTTTTGTTTTGGTTTTTGGGGATAATTCTCATTTTTCGGGGGATAATTCTTTTGGGATGATTCCCTCCGCGGACCCAAAATCCTCATTTCTGACCGACATCGCCGTCCCCGCCCCCGCGGCGCGCGGGAAGCGGCGCTAATTAAAGGTTAATTAGGTTAATTAATTAATTAATCGTGCCGGGCGGCTCGGAACCGGGGCCGGGGCTTGGCCTCGTGCTCACCTCGCTTTCCCTCTGTCCCCTCCCTCTTCCCTTCCATCCCTCCCCGTTTCCCTCCTGGCTCATTTTCCCCTCCCCGTTCCCATTTTTCCCTCCTGTCTCTTTTTTCCCTCCCCATTCTTTTGTTTCCCAATTTTCCCCCATTCCCAATTTTCCTCTATTTTATAATTTTTTTCCCCTCCTCCCAATTTTTCCCCTCCCCATTCCCAATTCCTCCCCCATTCCCAATTTTCCCCCATTCCCAATTTTTCCCCCCATTCCCAATTTTTCTCCCCCCCATTCCCAATTTTTTCCCCCATTCCCCAATTTTTTCCCCCATTCCCAATTTTCCCCCATTCCAATTCCTTTTCCCCATTCCAATTTTTTCCTCCATCCCCATTTTTTTCCTCCCCATTCCCAATTTTCCCCCATTCCAATTTTCCTTCCCATTTTTCCCTCCCCATTCCTATTTTTCCTCCCATTCCCAATTTTTCCCCCCATTCCCAATTTTTTCAATTTTCCATTCCCAATTTTTTCCCTCTCCCCATTCTTATATTTTTCCTCCCCATTCCAATTATTTTTCCCCTCATTCCTCATTTTTTCCCTCTCATTCCCATTTTCCCCATTCCTAATTTTTGCTTCCTCATTTTTCTCCCCTCATTCCTGATGTTTTCCTCCCTTATTCCAATTTTTCCCATTCATTCTCGATTTTTCACCTCCTCATTCCTGATTTTTTTCTCCCCATTCCTGATATTTTCCCTCCTCATTCCCAATTATTTTCCCCCTCATTCCCGATTTTTTCCCCTCTCATTCCCGATTTCCCCCTCATTCCCATTTTACCTCTCATTTTCCCCCTTATTCCTGATGTTTTCCTCCCTTATTCCAATTTTTCCCCCTCTAATTCCCAATTTTTTCACCTCCTCGTTCCTGATTTTTTTCTCTCCCCTTCTCATTTTCCCCTCCACATTCCCAGCATTTTCCCCCTCATTCCCAATTTTTCCCTTCCCATTCTTGATATTTTTCCCCCTCATTCCTGATATTTTCCCTTTCTCACTTCCTATTTTTCCCCTCTCACTCCTGACTTTTTCTCCTCTTGTTCTAAATTTTTTCCTCCTCATTTCCAATATTTCTCCCTCTTACTCCATTTTCCCCCCCTCTTTCCCTATTTTTCCCCACTCATATCTTATTTTTCCTCTCTCATTCCCAAACTTTTCTTCTTTTTATTGAAAATTCTTTCCTTCTCATTTCAATATTTTCCTCCCTCTTTCCAAATTTTTTCCTCCTCATTCCCAATTCTCCCCCACTTTATTCCCAATGTTTTCCTCCCTTATTCCAAATTTTTCCCCATTCATTCCTGACTTTTTCTTCCCCTTATTCCAAATTTTCCTCTTCTTATTCCAAATTTTCTCTTCTTATTCCAAATTTTTCTCCCCTCATTCCAGATTTTCTCCCCCTTCATTCCCGATTTTCTCCTTCATTCCGATTTTTCCCCTTCATTCCCCGATTTTTCCCCCCCTCATTCCCGATTTTTCCCCCATTCATTCCAGATTTTTTCCCCCTTCATTCTCGATTTTCCCCCTTATTCCTGATTTTTCTCCCCCTTATTCCAAATTTTTCCCCCTCATTCCCGATTTTTCTCCCCACTTCATTCCCTGATTTTTTCCCCCCTCATTCCCGATTTTTTCCCCCATTCCCCGATTTTTCCCCCTCATTCCCCGATTTTTCCCCCCTCATTCCCGATTTTTCCCCCTCATTCCCGATTTTTCCCCCTCATTCCGATTTTTCCCCCATTCATTCCCGATTTTTCCCCCATTCATTCCCGATTTTTCCCCCATTCATTCCCGATTTTTCCCCCATTCATTCCCGATTTTTCCCCCATTCATTCCCGATTTTTTCCCCCATTCATTCCCGATTTTTCCCCCATTCATTCCCGATTTTTCCCCATTCATTCCCGATTTTTCCCCCATTCATTCCCGATTTTTTCCCCCATTCATTCCCGATTTTTCCCCCCTCATTCCCGATTTTTCCCCCCACTCATTCCGATTTTTCCCCCACTCATTCCCGATTTTTCCCCCATTCATTCCGATTTTTCCCCCATTCATTCCCGATTTTTCCCCCCTCATTCCCGATTTTTCCCCCCTCATTCCCGATTTTTTCCCCCCTCATTCCGATTTTTTCCCCCCTCATTCCCGATTTTTTCCCTCTCATTCCCAATGTTTTCCCCTCTCATTCCCAATTTTTTCCCCATTTCCAGACGAGGATGTCTGCGTGTTCAAGTGCTCCGTGTCCCGGGACACCGAGTGCAGCCGTGTGGGGAAGCAATCCTTCATCATCACCCTGGGCTGCAACAGTGTGCTGCTGCAATTGGGACCCCCACGGGTACAGAGCCCCCAAAAAATCCTAAAATATCCCAAATTACCAAAAATCCCACCCAGACCCCAAAATCCCACCCAGAACCCCAAAATCCCACCCAGACCCCCAGGGAAGCAAATCCTTCATCATCACCCTGGGCTGCAACAGTGTGCTGCTGCAATTGGGGACCCTACGGTACAGACCCCCAAAAATCCCCAAAATATCCCAAATTCCAAAAATCCCACCCAGACCCCAAAATCCACCCAGACCCCCAGGAAAGCAAATCCTTCATCATCACCCTGGAAGCACAACAGTGTGCTGCTGCAATTCGGGACCCCACGGGTACAGACCCCCAAAATCCCCAAAATATCCCAAAATCCCCAAAAAATCCCACCCAGACCCCAAAATCCACCCACAACCCCAAAATCCACCCAGACCCCCAAAATCCCACCCAGACCCCCCAGGGGGAAGCAAATCCTTCATCATCACCCTGGGCTGCAACAGTGTGCTGCTGCAATTTGGGACCCCACGGATACAGAGCCCCAAAAATCCCCCAAAACCCCAAAAATCCCACCCAGAACCCCAGAATCCACCCAGAACCCCAAAATCCCACCCAGACCCCCAGGGAAAGCAAATCCTTCATCATCACCCTGGGCTGCAACAGTGTGCTGCTGCAATTCGGGACCCCCACGGGTACAGACCCCCAAAAATCCCCCAAAATATCCCAAAATCCCACCCAGACCCCCAGGAATCCTAAAATCCCACCCAGACCCCAAAATCCCACCCAGACCCCCAGGGAAGCAAATCCTTCATCATCACCCTGGGCTGCAACAGTGTGCTGCTGCAATTCGGGACCCCCACGGGTACAGAGCCCCCAAATCCCCAAAAAATCCCAAAATCCCAAAAATCCCACCCAGACCCCCAAAATCCCACCCAGACCCCCAAAATCCCACCCAGACCCCCAGGGGGAAAGCAAATCCTTCATCATCACCCTGGGCTGCAACAGTGTGCTGCTGCAATTGGACCCCCCAAGGGTACAGAGCCCCCAAAAATCCCCCAAAAATATCCCAAAAATCCCAAAATATCCCACCCAGACCCCCAAAATCCCACCCAGACCCCCAAAATCCCACCCAGACCCCCAGGAAAGCAAATCCTTCATCATCACCCTGGGCTGCAACAGTGTGCTGCTGCAGTTCGGGACCCTACGGGTACAGACCCCCAAAAATCCTAAAATATCCTTAAATCCCCCAAAAATCCCACCCAGACCCCCAAAATCCCACCCAGACCCCCAGGGAAAGCAAATCCTTCATCATCACCCTGGGCTGCAACAGTGTGCTGCTGCAATTCGGGACCCCCACGGGTACAGAGCCCCAAAATCCTAAAATTCCCCAAAATCCCACCCAGAACCCCAAAATCCCACCCAGACCCCCAAAAATCCCACCCAGAACCCCAAAATCCCACCCAGACCCCCAGGAATCCTAACAACCCCACCCAGAACCCCAAAATCCCACCCAGACCCCCAAACAACCCTGCCCAGACCCTGAAATTATGACCAGAACCCCAGAATCCTGGCCAGAACCCCAAAATCCCACCCAGCCCCCCAAAATCTGGCCCAGACCCTAAAACTCCCCCAGACCCCCAAAATCCAGCCCAGACCCCCAAAAATCCAGCCCAGACCCCAAAAATCCAGCCCAGACCCCAAAAATCCAGCCCAGACCCCCAAAATCCCCACCCAGACCCCCAAAAATCCCCACCCAGCCCCCAAAATCCCCACCCAGACCCCCAAAATCCCCACCCAGCCCCCAAAAATCCAACCCAGACCCTAAAACCCCCACCCAGACCCCTAAAACCCCCACCCAGACCCCCCAAAAACCCCAGCCAGAGCCCCAAAAATCCAGCCCAGACCCCAAAAACCCCCACCCAGACCCCCAAAACCCCCACCCAAGCCCCAAAAATCCAACCCAGACCCCTAAAACCTCCGCCCAGAGCTCCAAAAACCCCCACCCAGAGCCCCAAAAATCCAGCCCAGACCCCTAAAACCCCCACCCAGACCCCCAAAACCCCCACCCAGACCCCCAAAACCCCCCCCCAGACCCCCAAAGCCCCTCAGAACTTCGTTTCCCCTCAGATTTCTGCTCCTTTTACAACATCCTGAAGAACTGCCGGGGCCACAACACGGAGAGCTTCGGTGTTCAGCGAGAGGACGGAGGAGAGCTCGGCCGTGCAGTACTTCCAGGTGGGGCCTGCCCTGGGGCAGCTCCTGGCACTGGGGGGCAGCTCCTGGCACTGGGGGGCAATTCCTGGCACTGGGGGCAGTTCCTGATCCTAAGGGGCAACTCCTGATCCTAAGGGGCAGCTCCTGATCCTAAAGGGGCATTGTGGGGCAATTCCTGCTCCTAAAGGGGCAATTCCCTGCTCCTAAAGGGCAATTCATGCCCTGGGGGGCAGCTCCCTGATCCTAAAGGGGCAGTTCCTGGCACTGGGGGCAATTCCTGGCACTGGGGGCAGTTCCTGATCCTAAAGGGGCAGCTCCTGGCACTGGGGGGCAATTCCTGATCCTAAAGGGGCAATTCCTGGCACTGGGGGCAGTTCCTGGCACTGGGGGGCAATTCCTGATCCTAAAGGGGCAGTTCCTGATCCTAAAGGGGCAGCTCCTGACACTGGGGGCAATTCCTGATCCTAAAGGGGCAATTCATGCCCCTGGGGGGCAATTCCTGATCCTAAAGGGGCAGTTCCTGGCACTGGGGGGCAATTCCTGATCCTAAAGGGGCAGCTCCTGGCACTGGGGGCAACTCCTGGCACTGGGGGGCAGTTCCTGATCCTAAAGGGGCAGTTCCTGGCACTGGGGGCAATTCCTGCTCCTAAAGGGGCAGTTCCTGATCCTAAAGGGGCAATTCCTGATCCTAAAGGGGCAGCTCCTGGCACTGGGGGCAATTCCTGATCCTAAAGGGGCAATTCATGCCCCTGGGGGCAATTCCTGATCCTAAAGGGGCAGTTCCTGGCACTGGGAGGGCAATTCCTGATCCTAAAGGGCAGCTCCTGACACTGGGGGGCAGCTCCTGACACTGGAGGGGCAGTTCCTGCTCCTAAAGGGGCAGTTCCTGACACTGGGGGGCAATTCCTGATCCTAAGGGGGCAGTTCCTGGCACTGGGGGGGGAGCTCCCTGGCACTGGGGGCAATTTCTGATCCTAAAGGGGCGATTCCTGATCCTGAAGGGGCAGTTCCTGATCCTAAAGGAGCAATTCCTGATCCTAAAGGGGCAGCTCCTGGCACTGGGGGGCAGTTCCTGATCCTAAAGGGGCAATTCCTGGCACTGGGGGCAGTTCCTGGCACTGGGGGGCAATTCCTGATCCTAAAGGGGCAGTTCCTGATCCTAAAGGGGCAATTCCTGATCCTAAAGGGGCAGCTCCTGGCACTGGGGGCAATTCCTGATCCTAAAGGGGCAGTTCCTGGCACTGGGGGCAATTCCTGATCCTAAAGGGGCAGCTCCTGGCACTGGGGGCAACTCCTGGCACTGGGGGCAGTTCCTGATCCTAAAGGGCAGTTCCTGGCACTGAGGGGCAATTCCTGCTCCTAAAGGGGCAGTTCCTGATCCTAAAGGGGCAATTCCTGATCCTAAAGGGGCAATTCCTGGCACTGGGGGCAGCTCCTGGCACTGGAGGGGCAGTTCCTGCTCCTAAAGGGGCAGTTCCTGACACTAGGGGGCAGTTCCTGATCCCAAAGGGGCAGCTCCTGGCACTGGGGGCAGTTCCTGGCACTGGGGGGCAATTCATGATCCTGGGGGGCAATTCATGATCCTGGGGGCAATTCCTGATCCTAAAGGGGCAGCTCCTGACACTGGGGGGCAGTTCCTGATCCCTAAAGGGGCAATTCCTGATCCTAAGGGGGCAATTCCTGACACTGGGGGCAGCTCCTGGCACTGGAGGGGCAGTTCCTGCTCCTAAAGGGGCAGTTCCTGACACTGGGGGGCAGTTCCTGATCCCAAAGGGGCAGCTCCTGGCACTGGGGGCAGTTCCTGATCCTGAAGGGGCAATTCCTGACACTGGGGGGCAGCTCCTGCTCCTAAAGGGCAGTTCCTGACACTGGGGGGCAATTCCTGATCCTAAAGGGGCAGTTCCTGACACTGGGGGCAGTTCCTGATCCTAAAGGGGCAGTTCCTGACACTGGGGGCAATTCCTGACACTGGGGGAGTTCTGCTCCTGGGGGCAGTTCCTGTTCCAGGAGGTCCCAGGATCATGGTGTCTGTGTGTCCCTGTGTCCATCTGTCCCTCTGTCCCATGACCCGTGTCCCTCTGTCCCATGTCCATCTGTCCCTGTGTCCCTCTGTTCCATGTCCATCTGTCCCTGTGCCCCGTGTCCCATGTCCCGTGTCCCTCTGTCCCCGTGTCCCTCTGTCCCGTGTCCCGTGTCTCGTGTCTGTCTGTCCCTGTGTCCCTGTGTCCCCGTGTCCGTCCTGTCCCTCTGTCCCCGTGTCCCTCTGTCCGTCTGTCCCTCTGTCCCCGTGTCCCATGTCCATCTGTCCCTGTGTCCCTGTGTCCCTCTGTCCGTCTGTCCCTCTGTCCCCGTGCCCGTGTCCGTATGTCCCTCTGTCCCCGTGCCCCGTGTCCGTCTGTCCGCAGTTCTACGGGTACCTGTCGCAGCAGCAGAACATGATGCAGGATTACGTGCGCACGGGGGACGTACTAACAGCGCCATCCTGCAGAACCACAGCGACTTCAAGGACAAGGTGGGCTCTGGGGGGCTCAGGTCATTCTGGGGGGTCTGGGGGTTCAGGTCATGCTGGGGGTTCAGGTCATTCTGGGGGTTCAGGTCATTCTGGGGGTTCAGGTCATTCTGGGGGGGTCTGGGGGGTTCAGGTCATTCTGGGGGTTCAGGTCATTCTGGGGGGGTTCAGGTCACTCTGGGGGTTCAGGTCATTCTGGGGGTTCAGGTCATTCTGGGGGTTCAGGTCACTCTGGGGGGTTCAGGTCACTCTGGGGGTGGTTCAGGTAATTCTGGGGTTCAGGTCATTCTGGGGGTTCAGGTCATTCTGGGGGTTCAGGTCGTTCTGGGGGTTCAGGTCATTCTGGGGGTTCAGATAGTTTTGGGGGGTTCTGTTCATTCTGGGGGGTTTGGGGTGGGGCATTTGTGGGGGTTCAGCTCGGAATTGGTGTTTTTATTCCTACCCCAGGGGCCACTCCTGCTAAGGGCTGGCACAGCCCCATTAAACACGGGATAAACTGGGGATGGAACCTGGGATCTAACCTGGGGTAAACCCAGGATCAAACATAGGATAAACCCGGGATCAAGCGTGGGATAAATCCAGGATCAAACCTGGGATAAACCCGGGATCAACCCGAGATAAACCCGGGATAAACCCGGGATAAACCCAGGATCAAGCGTGGGATAAACCCGGGATCAAGCGTGGGATAAACCGGGATCAAGCGTGGGATAAACCCGGGATCAAGCGTGGGATAAACCTGGGATAAACCCGGGATCAAACGTGGGATAATCCTGGAATTTAACTCTGGATCAAACGTGGGATCAACCCAGGATCAAAACTGGGATAAATTTGGGATAAACCCAGGATCAAACTTGGGATCAACCCAGGATCAAACCCGGGATAAATTTGGGATAAACCCGGGACCAAACCCAGCATAAACCCAGGATAAACATGGAATAAACCGGGATAAACCATCCTCTCCCATTTTTGGCTCCTTCCCCCATTTTTGGATCCTTAACCCCATTTTTGGATCCTTAACCCCATTTTTGGATCCTTAACCCCATTTTGGATCCTTCCCCCATTTTTGGATCCTTCCCCCATTTTTGGATCCTTCCCCCATTTTTTGGATCCTTCCCCCATTTTTTGGATCCTTCCCCCATTTTGGATCCTTAACCCCATTTTTGGATCTTTCACCCCATTTGTTTGATCCCTTCCCCCATTTTTGGCTCCTTCCCCATTTTGGCTCCTTCCCCCCATTTTTGGCTCCCTTCCCCCATTTTTGGCTCCTTCCCCCCATTTTTGGCTCCTTCCCCCATTTTTGGCTCCTCTCCCATTTTTGGCTCCTTCCCCCATTTTTGGCTCCTTTCCCCCATTTTTGGCTCCTTCCCCCCATTTTTGGCTCCTCCCCCATTTTTGGCTCCTCCCCCCATTTTTGGCTCCTCCCCCCATTTTTGGCTCCTCCCCATTTTTGGCTCCTCCCCATTTTGGCTCCTCCCCCACTTTTGGCTCCTCCCCCACTTTTGGCTCCTCCCCCCACTTTTGGCTCCTCCCCCCACTTTTGGCTCCTCCCCTCATTTTTGGCTCCTCCCTCATTTTGGCTCCTCCCCATTTGTGGCTCTCTCCCCCCATTTGTGGCTCCTCCCCCATTTGTGGCTCTCTCCCCCCGCAGATCGTGCTGGACGTGGGCTGTGGCTCCGGGCATCCTCTCGTTTTTCGCCGCCCAGGCCGGGCTACTTAAGATCTACGCGGTGGAGGCGAGCACCATGGCGCAGCACGCCGAGGTAGGGCTGGGGTCCATGGCCTGGGACCCTCTACCATCATGAACCCCCTTTCACACCCTGAGCCCCTTTTTACCAGCTCTGAACCCTTTATTGCACACCTGAACCCCCTTTTATCACAGCCTGAGCCCCTTACCATCCTGAGCCCCTTTATTCCACACCTGAACCCCCTTTACCATCCTGAACCCCTTTACCATCCTGAACCCCTTTTATCACAGCCTGAGCCCCTTTTATCACAGCCTGAACCCCTTTTACCATCCTGAACCCCTTTATTCCACAGCCTGGGCCCCCTTTTACCACCCTGAACCCCTTCATTCCACACCTGAGCCCCCTTTTATCACACCTGAACCCCCTTTTACCATCCTGAGCCCCTTTACCATCCTGAACCCCCTTTTATCACACCTGAACCCCTTTTATCACACCCTGAACCTCCTTTTACCATCCTGAACCCCTTTCACAGCCTGAACCCCCTTCCACAACCTGGACCCCTTTTATCACAGCCTGAGCTCCTTTTATCACAGCCTGAGCCCCCTTTATTCCACACCTGAACTCCCCTTTTCTACAGCTCTGAGCCCCTTTTTACACACTCCTGAACCCCTCTTTACTCACACCCTGAGCCCCTTTTACCATCCTGAACCCTTTATTCCGTACCTGAACCCCTTTTATCACAGCCTGAGCCCCTTTATCACAGCCTGGGCCCCTTTACCATCCTGAACCCCTTTTACCATCCTGAACCCCTTTATTCCCACCTGAACCCCCTTTTATCACAGCCTGAGCCCCTTTTACCATCCTGAGCCCCTTCATTTCCACACCTGAGCCCCTTTCACACCCTGAACCCCTTTATTCCACACTTGAGCCCCTTTTATCACAGCCTGAGCCCCTTTACCATCCTGAACCCTTTTTACCATCCTGGGCCCCCTTTCACAACCTGAACCCCTTTTATCACAGCCTGGGCCCCCTTTACCATCCTGAACCCCTTTTATCACAGCCTGAACCCCTTTTATCACAGCCTGGGCCCCTTTCCCACCCTGAACCCCTTTATTCCACACCCGAGCCCCCTTTTACCACCCTGAGCCCACTTTCACAACCTGAACCCCTTTATTCCACACCTGAGCCCCCTTTTACCATCCTGAGCCCCTTTATTCCACACCTGAGCCCCTTTATTCCACACCTGAGCCCCTTTTACCATCCTGGAGCCCCTTCATTCCACACCTGAGCCCCCTTTTCACAGCCTGAACCCCCTTTCACACCCTGAGCCCCCTTTATTCCACAGCCTGGGCCCCTTTTACCATCCTGAACCCCTTTTCCACACACCCTGAGCCCCTTTTACCATCCTGAACCCCTTTATTCCACACCTGAACCCCTTTTATCACAGCCTGAACCCCCTTTATCACAGCCTGAGCCCCCTTTTTCACAGCCTGAGCCTCCTTTTCACAGCCTGAGCCTCCTTTTTCTACAGCCTGAGCCCCTGTTACCACCCTGAACCCCCTTTTACCACCCTGAGCCTCGTTTTGCTACACCCTGAGCCCCCTTTTCACACCCTGAGCTCCTTTGCTACAGCCTGAACCCCCTTTTCAGCCTGAACCCCTTTATTCCACACCTGAACCCTTTATTCCACACTGAACCCCCTTTTACCACAACCTGAGCTCCCTTTTATCTCAGCCTGAGCCCCCTTTTTCACACCTGAGCCCCCTTTTCACACCTGAGCCCCTTTTCACACCTGAGCCCCCTTTTACCACCCTGAGCCCCCTTTTACCACAGCCTGAACCCCCTTTTCCCACCCTGAACCCCTTTTACCATCCTGAACCCCTTTTATCACAGCCTGAGCCCCTTTCCCACCCTGAACCCCTTTTCCCACCCCTGAACCCCTTTTCCCATCCTGAACCCCTTTTCCCATCCTGAACCCCTTTTACCATCCTGAACCCCTTTTACCATCCTGAACCCTTTTTATCACACCCTGAGCCCCCCTTTCACACCCCTAGGCCCCCTTTTCACACCTGAACCCCTTTTACCACACCCTGAACCCCTTTATTCCACCCTGTACCCCACTATTCCACACCCTGAACCCATTTTTTCCCCTTTTTCACACACTCTTGACTCCTTTCCCCCTCTTTTCCACACCAGGAACTCCTTTGTCTCCATTTTTCCACAACCTTTCCCCCCATTTTTTCCCACACCCTGCCCCGTTTTCCCTTTTCTTTCTCCATTTTTTCCCTGTTCTTTTCCCATTTTTCCCTTTTTCTTTCCCCATTTTTTCCCTGTTCTTTCCCCATTTTTTCCCTGTTCTTTCCCCATTTTTTCCCTGCTCTTTCCCCATTTTTTCCCTGCTCTTTCCCCCATTTTTCCCTCTTCTTCCCCATTTTTCCCTCTTCTTCCCCATTTCTTCCCCCATTTCTTCCCCCATTTCTTCCCCATTTCTTCCCCATTTCTTCCCCATTTCTTCCCCATTTCTTTCCCCCATTTCTTCCCCCATTTCTTTCCCCATTTCTTCCCCCATTTCTTCCCTCTTCTTTCCCCATTTTTTCCCTGTTTTTTCCCACACCCTAACCCTTTCTCCCCCTTTATTCTGCTTTTCCCCCACACCCCTGACCCTTTCCCCCATTTTTCCTGTTCTTCCCCATTTTTCCCGTTTCTTCCCCCATTTTTTCCCGTTCTTCCCCCATTTTTTCCCTCTTCTTCCCCCATTTTTTCCTCTTCTTCCCCATTTTTTCCCTCTTCTTCCCCATTTTTCCCTGTTTTTTCCTCACACCTAACCCTTTCTCCCCTTTATTCTGCTTTCCCCCCACCCCTGACCCTTTCCCCCATTTTTCCTGTTCTTCCCCATTTTTCCCTGTTTCTTTCCCCATTTTTCCCGTTCTTCCCCCATTTTTTCCTCTTCTTCCCCATTTTTCCCATTCTTCCCCCATTTTTTCCCTGGTTTTTCCTCACACCTAACCCTTTCTCCCCCTTTATTCTGCTTTTTCCCCCACCCCTGACCCTTTCCCCATTTTCCCCATTCTTCCCCATTTTTTCCCCATTCTTCCCCCATTTTTCCCTCTTCTTCCCATTTTTCCCTCTTCTTCCCCATTTTTCCCTCTTCTTCCCCATTTTTTCCCATTCTTCCCCATTTTTTCCCTGTTTTTTTCCCCACACCTAACCCCTTTCACCCCCTTTATTCTGCTTTTCCCCCACACCCCTGACCCTTTCCCCATTTTTCCCCCTTATTTCCCATTTTTTCCCCTTTTTTCCCCCAGGTTTTGGTGAAGAGCAACAACCTGACGAGATGCTATCGTGGTGATCCCGGGCAAGGTGGAGGAGGTGTCCCTGCCTGAGCAGGTGGACATCATCATCTCGGAGCCCATGGGCTACATGCTGTTCAATGAGCGCATGCTGGAGAGCTACCTGCACGCCAAGAAGTACCTGAAACCCACTGGGGTGGGTCTGGGGGGCTCCTGGGGGTCTAGGGAGGGTCCCCAGGGTCCAGGGGGTCCCCAAGGTCCCCATGCTGGAGAGCTACCTGCACGCCAAGAAGTACCTGAAACCCACTGGTGGGTCTGGGGGCGCTCCTGGGGGGTCTAAGGGGGTCCCAGGGGTCCCCAGAGGTCAGGGGTCCCCAGGGTCCCCATGCTGGAGAGCTGCCTGCATGCCAAGAAGTACCTGAAACCCACTGGTGGGTCTGGGGGGGAGCTCCTGGGGGGTCTAGGGGTCCTCAGGGCTCTAAGGGGGTCCTCAGGGGTCCAAGGGGGTCTCAGGGCTCCAGGGTTGTCCCCAGTGTCCCCAAAAGGCTTCAAGGGGGTCCCCAGGGTCCCCATGCTGGAGAGCTACCTGCACGCCAAGAAGTACCTGAAACCCACTGGTGGGTCTGGGGGGCTCCTGGGGGGTCTAAGGGGTCCCAAGGAGGTCAAGGGGAGCTGCCTGCACGCCAAGAAGTACCTGAAACCCACTGGTGGGTCTGGGGGAGCTCCTGGGGGGTCTAGGGGGGGTCCCCAGGGGTCCAAGGGGAGCTACCTGCACGCCAGAAGTACCTGAAACCCACTGGTGGGTCTGGGGGGGGCGCTCCTAGGGGGTCTAGGGGGGTCCCCAGGGGTCCAGGGGTCCCCAGGGGTCCAAGGGGAGCTACCTGCACGCCAAGAAGTACCTGAAACCCACTGGTGGGTCTGGGGGGCTCCTAGGGGGTCTAGGGGGGTCCCCAGGGGTCAAGAGAGCTACCTGCACCAGGAGGTGCCTGAAACCCACTGGTGGGTCTGGGGGGAGCTCCTAGGGGGTCTGAGGGGGTCCCCAGAGGGTCAAGGCGTCCCCAGGGCTCTAGAGAGTCCCCAGGGGTCAAGAGGGGTCTCAGGGCTCCAGGGTTGTCCCCAGTGTCCCCAAAAAGGCTTCAAGGGGTCCCCAGGGGTCCAAGGGAGTCCCCAGGGTCCCCATGCTGGAGAGCTGCCTGCACACCAGGGGTGCCTGAAACCCACTAGTGGGTCTAGGAGGAGTCCTGAGGGGGTCCCCAAGACTCAGGGGTCCCCAGGGCTCTAGGGGGTCCCTAGGAGGTCCCCAGGGGTCCAGGGGTCCCCAGAGTCCCCATGCTGGAGAGCTGCCTGCACACCAGGAGGTGCCTGAAACCCACTGGTGGGTCTGGGGAGTCACTGGGGGGTCCCAAGAGGTCTAGGGGGTCCCCAGTGCCCAACCCCTCCCCACAGGGAACATGTTCCCCCACCATGGGGGCGTGCACCTGGCGCCCTTCCACGGACGAGCAGCTCTACATGGAGCAGTTCACCAAGGCCAGCTTCTGGTGAGGCCTTACTGGTCCCAGTCCCTGATCCCAGTCCTGATCCTGATCCCAGTCCACTGATCCCAGTCCTGATCCCAGTTCCAGTCCCTGATCCCAGCTCTACATGGAGCAGTTCACCAAGGCCAACTTCTGGTAGGCCTTACTGGTCCCAATCCCTGATCCCAGTCCCTGATCCACAGTCCCAGTCCCTGATCCCAGTCCACAGATCCCAGTTCCAGTCCCTGATCCCAGCTCTACATGGAGCAGTTCACCCAAGGCCAACTTCTGAGTGAGCCTTACTGGTCCCAATCCCTGATCCTGATCCCAATCCCAGTCCACAGTCCCAATCCCAGTTCCTTATCCCAGTCCCTGATCCCAGCTCTACATGACGGTTCACCAAGGCCAACTTCTGGTGAGCCTTACGGGTCCCAGTCCCGATCCCAGTCCTGATCCCAGTCCTGATCCCAGTCCCTGATCCCAGTTCCAGTCCTGATCCCAGCTCTACATGGAGCAGTTCACCAAGGCCAACTTCTGGTGAGCCTTACTGGTCCCAGTCCTGATCCTGGTCAGTCCCTGATCCCAGTTCCCAGTCCCAGTTCCCGGTCACTGATCCCAGTCCACAGTCCCTGATCCCAGTCTAGATCCCAGTCCACAGTCCCAGTCAGTCCTGATCCCAGTCCTGATCCTGATCCCAGTCCAGATCCCAGTCCCTGGTCCAGTCCCAAGCTCTACATGGAGCAGTTCACCAAGGCCAACTTCTGAGTGAGCCTTACTGGTCCCAGTCCTGATCCCAGTTCCTGATCCCAGCCCCAGTTCCTGATCCCAGTCCCAGTCCCTGATCCCAGTCCCAGTCCCTGATCCCAGTCCTGATCCCAGTCCCAGTCCCTGATCCCAGCTCTACATGGAGCAGTTCACCAAGGCCAATTCCTGGTGAGGGTTACTGGTTCTGGTTCTTAATCCCAATCCCAGTTTCCAGTCCCAGTCCCAGCCCCTGCCATGGGGAGAACAATTCTGGTCAGGATTTGGGGTCTGGGTGGGATTTGAGGGAACCCAGCTGGAATGTGGGGAATCTGTTTTTGGGATGGAATCTGGTTTTGGGATGGAATCTGGTTTGGGATGGAATCTGGTTTTGGGATGGAATCTGGTTTTGGGATGGAATCTGGCTGGTTTTTGGGTAGAATCTGGCTGGTTTTTGGGTAGAATCTGGCTGGTTTTGGGATGGAATCTGGCTGGTTTTGGGATGGAATCTGGCTGGTTTTGGGATGGAATCTGGCTGGTTTTAAGGATGGAATCTGGCTGGTTTTGGGATGGAATCTGACTGGTTTTGGGGATGGAATCTGACTAGTTTGGGATGGAATCTGGCTGGTTTAGGATGGAATCTGACTGGTTTTGGGGATGGAATCTGACTGGTTTGGGATGGAATCTGGCTGGTTTTAGGATGGAATCTGGCTGGTTTTAGGGATGGAATCTGGCTGGTTTGGGATGGAATCTGGCTGGTTTTGGGATGGAATCTGGCTGGTTTTAGGATGGAATCTGGCTGGTTTTAGGATGGAATCTGGCTGGTTTTGGGATGGAATCTGGCTGGGTTTGGGATGGAATCTGGCTGGGTTTTGGGATGGAATCTGGCTGGTTTGGGATGGAATCTGGCTGGGTTTGGGATGGAATCTGGCTGGGTTTGGGATGGAATCTGGCTGGGTTTGGGATGGAATCTGGCTGGTTTGGGATGGAATCTGGCTGGAGTTTGGGATGGAATCTGGCTGGTTTGGGATGGAATCTGGCTGGTTTTAGGATGGAATCTGGCTGGTTTTGGGATGGAATCTGGCTGGTTTTGGGATGGAATCTGGCTGGTTTTGGGATGGAATCTGGCTGGTTTGGGGATGGAATCTGGCTGGTTTGGGATGGAATCTGGCTGGTTTTGGGTCCCTCTGACGCCCCAGCCCAGATTTCATTTTAGAGTTCCCAGGTACCAACCCTCCTTCCACGGCGTGGACCTGTCGGCGCTGCGCGGGGCGGCCGTGGACGAGTACTTCAGGCAGCCCGTGGTGGTGAGAGCTGGGGCTGGGCTGGGGGGTCCTGGGATCCGTCCTGGGATCCTGGATCCATCCTGGGATCCATCCTGGGATCCTGAATCAGTCCTGGGATCCATCCTGGGATCCATCCTGGGATCCTGGATCAATCCTGGAGTTCTGGGATCCATCCTGGAATCCTGAATCAATCCTGGGATCCATCCTGGGATCCCGAATCAATCCTGGAGTTCTGGGATCCATCCTGGGATCCATCCCGGAATCCTGAATCAATCCTGGAATCCTGGGATCCATCCTGGGATCCTGAATCAATCCTGGAGTCACTGGGATCCATCCTGGGATCCCGAATCCATCCTGGGATCCATCCTGGGATCCATCCTGGGATCCATCCTGGGATCCTGGGAGTCGTGGAATCCATCCTGGAATCTTGAATCAATCCTGGGATCCATCCTGGGATCCTGGGAGTCATGGAATCCATCCTGGGATCCTGAATCCATCCTGGGATCCACCCTGGAATCCTGGGAGTCGTGGGATCCATCCTGGAATCCTAAAACCATCCTGGAATCTTGAATCAATCCTGGAATCCTGAATCAATCCTGGCATGTATCCTGGGATCCATCCTGGAATCCATCCTGGAATCCTGAATCCATCCTGGAAACCATCCTGGGATCCTGGAATCCTTCCTGGAGTCCTTCTTTCGTTTCTTCTTTCCTTCTTGGAATTCTGGAATCCTGGAATTCCTGGAAGTCCTGGAATCCATCCTGAAATTCCTGGGATCCTGGGAGCCCTGGAATTCTGGAGTCCTGGGATTCTTCTTGGAATCCATTCTGAAAATCCATCCTGGAATCCATCCTGGAATCTTGGAATTCCTGGGATCCTTCCTGGAATCCATCCTGGAATCCTGAATCAATCCTGGAATCCTAGGAGTCCTGGAATTTATTCTGGAATTTTTTCATGGAGTCCTTCAATTCTTCCTGGAATCCTTCCTGAAAAGGATCCTGGAATCCACCCTGGAATCCTTCCTGGAATCCTCCCTCCCTCCTTTTTGGGCCTCTCCAGGAGCCTTTTTGGGCCTCTTTTTTATTTTTATTTTTATTTTTATTTTTATTTTTATTTTTATTTTTATTTTTATTTTTATTTTTATTTTTATTTTTATTTTATTTCCCCTGTCTCAGGACACGTTTGACATCCGAATCCTGATGGCCAAATCTGTCAAATACACCGTGAACTTCCTGGAAGCCAAGGAGGGCGACCTGCACAGGTGGGCTGGGATCTGGGGGGTGGGATCTGGGGATGGGATTGGGATCTGGTTATGGGATCTGGTGATGGGGTGGGATCTGGTTATGGGATCTGGGGATGGGATTGGGACCTGGTTATGGGATCTGGGGATGGGATTGGGACCTGGTTATGGGATCTGGTCATGGGGTGGGATCTGGGTATGGGATTGGGATCTGGGGATGGGATCTGGGGATGGGATCTGGGTTTGGGATCTGGTGATGGGTTTGGGATCTGGTTATGGGACGGGGATCTGGGGATGGGATCTGGTTGTAGGATGGGATCTGGTTATGGGATTTGGGGGCCGGGATCTGGTTATGGGATGGGATCTGGGGATGGGATCTGGGGATGGGATCTGGATCTGGGGACGGGATCTGGTTATGGGATGGGATCTGGTTATGGGGGTGGGATCTGGTTATGGGACTGGGATCTGGTTATGGGATCTGGGGATGGGATTGGGACCTGGTTATGGGATCTGGTCATGGGGTGGGATCTGGGTATGGGATTGGGATCTGGTGATGGGATCTGGGAATGGGATCTGGTGATGGGACTGAGGATCTGATTATGGGATTGGGATCTGGCAATGGGATCTGGTTATGGGATGGGATCTGGGACTGGGATCTGGTTATGGGACTGGGATCTGATTATGAGACTGGGATCTGGGTTATGGGACTGGGATCTGGATTTATGGGATGGGATCTGAGGGATGGGATGGGATCTGGGTATGGGATCTAGTGATGGGGATCTGGGTGTGGGACCTGGGTTATGGGACCTGGTTGTGGATTGGGATCTGGTTGTGGGGTCTAATTATGGGATGGGATCTGGGCTATGGGATGGGATCTGGTTATGGGATCTGGTTCTGGGACAGGATCTGGTTCTGGGGCTGGGATCTATTTATGGGATGGGATCTGAGTATGGGATTGGGATCTGGGTTTGGGATCTGGATCGGGTTATGGGATCGGGTTATGAGATTGGGATCTGGGTTTGGGATTGGAATCTGGTTATGGGATGGATTCTCATTATGGGATGGGATCTGGTTATGGGATGGGGATCTCATTACGGGATGGAATCTGGGTTTGGGACGGGATCTGATTATGGGATGGAATCTGGATTATGGGATGGGATCTGGTTATGGGATGGGATCTGGTTATGGGATCTGGTTCTGGGATTGGGATCTGGGTTTGGGATGGAACCTGTCTCACCTGTGTAGGAGCCCTCAGAGTGGGTTCTACCCCCAAAACCCCAAAAACCCGACCCCATTTCCAGGATAGAAATCCCTTCAAGTTCCACATGCTGCACTCGGGGCTGGTGCACGGCTTGGCCTTCTGGTTCGGCGTGGCCTTCATACGGCTCCATGTAGGCCTGGGGGGCTCTGGGGGGGCTCTGGGGGGGGCTCAGGGCCCTGCTGAGCCCCCCCTGCCCCCCCAGCATGACCGTGTGGCTCTCCACGGCCCCCACGGAGCCCCTGACCCACTGGTACCAGGTGAGGTGCCTGTTCCAGTCGCCCCTGTTCGCCAAGGCCGGCGACACCCTGTCGGGGACCTGCCTGCTGGTGGCCAACAAGAGGTGGGGGAGGAAATTTGGGGGGTCTGGGGGGAATTGAGGGGATTTGGGGGTGAGTTTGGGAGGGGTTATAGGGGGTTTGGGGGGGATTTTGGGGGGCACAGAGGGTTTTGGGGACACCCTGTCGGGGACCTGCCTGCTGGTGGCCAACAAGAGGTGGGGGAGGAAATTTGGGGGGTTTGGGGGGTTTGGGGTGGGTTTGGGGTCAGTTTGGGAGGTTTGGGGTCAGTTTAGGAGGGTTTGGGGTGAGTTTGGGGGGTTTAGAGGTCAGTTTGGGAGGATTTTGGGGGGCACAGAGGGGTTTTTAGGGACACCCTGTCGGAGACCTGCCTGCTGGTAGGCCAACAGAGAGTGGGGAAGGAAATTTAGGGGAGTTTAGGGGAGTTTGGGGTCAGTTTAGGGGGTTTGGGGTCAGTTTGGGAGGGATTTTGGGGGTTTGGGGAGTTACAGAGAGGGTTTGGGGAGATTGTAGGGGTTTTGGGACTCCCTGTCGGGGACCTGCCTGCTGGTAGCCAACAAGAGGTGGGGAAGGAAATTTAGAGGGTTTGGGGGAATTTGGGTCATTTGGGGAATTGTAGGTCAGTTTGGGAGGGATTTGGGGGGTTTGAGAGGTTACAGAGAGGATTTTGGGGGAATTTTGGGGGGCACAGAGGGTTTGAGGACACCCTGTTAGGGACCTGCCTGCTGGTGGCCCAACAAGAGGTGGGGATGGGAAATTTGGGGAGTTTGGGGGGTGAGGGGTTTGGGGGAGTTGGGAGTCAGTTTGGGGGGTTTGGGGAGGGATTTGGGGGGTTTGAGGGGATTTGTGGGGAGTTTGGGGGGGGAATTGTGAGGTGGTTTTGGGGACACCCTGTCAGGGACCTGCCTGCTGGTGGCCAACAAAAGTGGGGAGGAAATTTGGGGGGTTTGGGGGGATTTGGGGTCAGTTTGGGGGAGTGGGGGTCAGTTTGGGGAGGAGCTATATGAGGGGTTTGGGAGATTTGGGGGGCACAGAGGGGTTTTGGGGACACCCTGTCAGGGACCTACCTGCCGGTAGTAACAAGAGGTGGGGAAGGAAATTTGGGGGTTTGAGGGAGAGATTGAGGGTTTGGGGTCAGTTTAGGGGGTTTGGGGTGAGTTTGAGGAAGGGTTTCGGGGGTTTGGGGGAGTTTGGGGGGAGCTGAGGGTTTTAGGGACACCCTGTCGAGGACCTGCCTGCTGGTGGCCAACAAGAGGTGGGGAAGGAAATTTGGGGGGGAATTGGGGGGTTTGGGGTGAGTTTGGGGGAGGTTTGGGAGGGATTTTGGGAGTTTGGGGGTTACAGAGAGAGGTTTGAGAGAGTGTGAGGAGTTTTGGGACACCCTGTCGGGAACCTACCTGCTGGTGGCCAACAAGAGGTGGGGAAGGAAATTTGGGGGGGTCTGGGGGGGGGAATTCAGGGGGGTTTGAGGGGGAATTGGGGTCATTTGGAGGGGTTTGGGGTTAGCTTGGGGAGCTTATAGGGGATTTGGGGGGGGGATTTTAGGGGGGGCACAGAGGGGTTTTGGGACCCCTGTCGGGAACCTACCTGCTAGTGGCCAACAAGAGGTGGGAAGAAATTTAGGGGAGTCTGGGGGAGTTAGGTCATTTGAGGGGTTTGGGGTCAGTTTGGGGGGTTTGGGGTCAGTTTGGAGGGTTTGGGGTCAGTTTGAGGGGTTTGGGGTCAGTTTGGGAGAGGATTTTGGGGGGCACAGAGGGTTTTGGGACCCCTGTCAGGGACCTACCTGCTGGTGGCCAACAAGAGGTGGGGATGGAAATTTGGGGGGTCTAGGGGGAATTTGGGGTCATTTTGGAGGTTTAGGGTCAGTTTGGGAGGGATTTGGGTGGGTTTGGGGGTTACAGAGAGGATTTTGGGGGATTTTAGGGGGCTGAGGGGTTTTAGGACACCCTTGTCAGGGACCTACCTGCTGGTGGCCAACAAGAGGTGGGAAGGAAATTTAGGGGGGTCTGGGGGAATTGGGGTCAGTTTGGGGAGGGATTTTGGGGGAATTTGGAGGGATTTTGGGGGGCACAGAGGGGTTTTTGGGACCCCATGTCAGAGACCTACCTGCTGGTGGCCAACAAGAGGTAGGGGAGAAATTTGGGGGTCTGGGGGAATTGGGGTCATTTGGGGGAATTGGGGTCAGTTTGGGAGGGTTTGGGGGGAGTTTGGGGGTTACAAAAGAGGATTTGGGGGGATTTTGGGGGCACAGAGGGGTTTTGGGACACCCTGTCAGGGACCTGCCTGCTGGTGGCCAACAAGAGGTGGGGAGAAATTTAGGGGGCTTGGGGGATTTGGGGTCAGTTTGGGAGGGATTTGGGGGGTTTGGGGGGAGTTTTGGGGGGGAATTGAGGGGTTTTGGGACCCCTGTCGGGGAACCTACCTGCTGGTGGCCAACAAGAGGTGGGGATGGAAATTTAAGGGGGTTTGGGGGGGGAATTGAGGGGGGTTTGGGGGAATTTGGGTCATTTTGGGGGGTTTGGGGTCATTTTGGGAGGGTTATAGGGGGTTTGGGGGGATTTTGGGGGGCACAGAGGGTTTTAGGGACACCTGTCGGGGACCTACCTGCTGGTGGCCAACAAGAGGTGGGGAGGAAATTTGGGGGTTTGGGGTCAGTTTTGGGGGAGTTATGGGGGATTTGGGGGAGTTTAGGGGGTTGCAGGGAGGATTTGAGGGGTTTAGGGTCGGTTCAGGGGGGGTTTAGGGGCACACAGGGGATTTAGGGGGGGATTTGGGGAGTTTATGGGAGAACTGAGGGGTTTAGGGGATTTTGGGGTCAGTTTAGGGGGTTTTGGGGGTAGGGACCCCTGTCAGGAACCTGCCCGCTGGTGGCCAACAAAGAGGTGGGGAAGAGAAATTTGGGGAGTCTGGGGTCAGTTTTGGGGGTTCAGGAGGAATTTGGGGGATTTGGGGTCGGTTTGTAGGGGAATTGAGGGGGTTTGGGGAGGGTTTTGGGGTGTTTTGGGGTGGATTTAGGTCAGTTTGGGGGCTGGCTTTGGGAAATTTGAGGGGGATTTGAAGGGGTTAGGGGCTACAGAAGAGAATTTCAGGGGTCTAAGGAGAGGATTTGGGGGGAATTTGGGGGGTCAGGAGAGGATTTAGGGGGCTTGAGGGGATTTGGGGGAGTTTGGGGGTTTAGGTTCATTTTGGGGGGTTTGGGGAGTTTGGGGGGGGTTTGGGGGGGAGTTTTGGGGGAGCATTTATGAGAATTTGGGCTCCTGTCCCAGTTTGGGGCTCCTGTCCCAGTTTGGGGCTCCTGTCCCAGTTTGTATTTTAACTGGGGATTGGGGGAGAGGAGCACCATGACCCAGATTGTGCTGCTGGGCCTGGGGGAGAGGGCAGCCCCATTTTAAGTCCCCATCCCCATTTGGGAATCCCCACCCCATTTCTAGAGTCCCAACCCGTTTTGGGAGTCCCATCCCGTTTTGGGGTCCCCATCCTCATTTCTGGTTTCCCCATCCCCATTTTGGGGTTCCCATCCCATTTTAGGGTTCCCCATCCCCATTTTTGGGGTCCCCAGCCCATTTTGGGGTCCATCCCATTTTGAGGTTGCCCCTCCCCATTCTTGGGGTCCCCATCCCCATTTTGGGGTCCCAGCCCGTTTTGGGGTCTCCTGCCCTTCCCATCCCATTCTAGAGTCCCCAACCATTTTAGGGTCCCATCCCGTTTCTGGGGTCCCATCCCGTTTTTGGGGTCCCCATCCCATTTTGAGGTTCCCCATCCCCATTTTAGGGTTCCCCATCCCAATTTTGGGGTCCCCATCCATTTTGGGGTCCCCATCCACCGTTTTGTGTTCCCCATCCCCATTTTTGGGGTTCCATCCGATTTTAAGTCCCCCTCCCCATTTTGTGTTCCCCATCCCATTTTTGGGGTCCCCATCCCATTTTGGGGTCCCCATCCCCGTTTTGTGTTCCCCATCCCATTTTGGGTTCCCATCCCATTTTGAGGTTCCCCCTCCATTTTAGGGTCCCCATCCCATTTTGAGGTCCCCATCCCCATTTTAGGGTTCCCCATCCCCATTTTGGGTCCCCTCCCCATTTTTGGGGTCCCCTCCGTTTTGGGTTCCCACCCGTTATTTTGGGGTCACCATCCCCATTTTGGGGTCCCAGCCCATTTTGGGGTCTCTCTGCCCTCCCATCCCATTTTTTGGGGTCCCATCCCCATTTTTGGGGGTCCCCATCCCCATTTTGAGGTCCCCATCCCCATTTTGGGTTCCCATCCCCATTTTGGGGTCCCATCCATTTCTGGGGTCCCCATCCCCATTTTGGGGGTCCCCATCCCCATTTTGGGGTCCCCATCCCCATTTTTGGGGTCCCCATCCCGTTTTGGGTTTCCCCATCCCCATTTTTGATGTCCCTTCCCATTCTGGGGTCCCCATCCATTTTAGGGTCCCATCCCCATTTTGAGAGTTTCCCAGCCCATTTTTGGGTTCCCCATCCCATTTGAGGTCCCCATCCCCATTTTGGGGTCCCCATCCCGTTTTGGGGTCCCCATCCCATTTTGTGTTCCCATCCCATTTTGGGGTCCCATCCGTTCGAGTCCCATCCCATTTTGGGGTCCCATCCCATTTGGGGTCCCAGCCCGTTTTAGGGTCCCAGCCCGTGCGGGCTCTCACGCCCCTCCCCAGGCAGAGCTATGACATCAGCATCGTGGCCCAGGTTGACCAGACGGGCTCCAAATCCTCCAACCTGCTGGACCTGAAAAACCCCTTCTTCAGGTGGGGGAGGGAGTGGGGGCTCAGGGGATTGAGGGCTCAGGAGTGGGATTTGGGGAGAGATTGGGAGGCTCAGGGGGATTTGGGTGGGCTTTGGGGTGGGATTTGGGGGATTGGGGGTTCAGAGGTGGGATTGGGGGCTCAGGGGGATTTGGGGGGCTCAGGGTGGGATTTGGGGGGATTAGAGAGGCTCAGGGGAGTTTGGGGATGGGATTTGGGGAGCTCAGGGTGGGATTTAGGGGAATTTGGGGGTTTAGGGGGCTCAGGAGTGGGATTTGGGGAAGCTCAAGCTAGGCTTTAGGGGTGGGATTTGGGGGAGTTCAGGGTGGGATTTGGGGGCTCAGGAGTGGGATTTAGGAAATTGGGGGGAGCTCAGGGGTTTAGGATGGGATTTGGGAGCTCAGGGTGGGGATTTGTGGGGGGAATTAGGGGGCTCAGGAGTGGGATTTGGGGGCTCAGGGTGGGATTTTTAGGGTTTGGGGTTAGGATTTTGGGGTTCAGGGGGAGTTTGGGGGTGGGATTTGGGGAGCTCAGGGTGGGCTTTGGGGAGTGGGGGGCTCAGGGTGGGATTTGGGGGGGATTGGGGGGGGCTCAGGGTGGGATTTGGGGGCTCAGGAGTGGGCTTTGGGGGGAGATTGGGGGCTCAGAGGTGGGATTTGGGGGGTTTGGGGTGGGATTTGGGGTGGGATTTTTGGGGTTCAGGGGGTTTAGGGGGATTTGGGAGTGTTTGAGGGGCTCAGAATTGGGATTTGTGCAGAATTGGGGGGCTCAGAGGTTAGGGATTTAGGGGAGGCTCAGGGTGGGATTTTAGGGGTTCAGGGGGGTTTGGGATGGGATTTAGGGGCTCAGGGGCTCAGGGGTGGGATTTGGGGGGGTTTGGGGTGGGATTTGGGAGTTGGGATTTTGGGGTTCAGGGGGTTTAGGGGTGGGATTTTTAGAGGTTCAGGGGGTTTGGGATGGGATTTGGGGGTTTGGGGGGGCTCAGGGTGGGATTTAGGAGTTCAAGTGGGGGCTTTGGGATTTAGGATTTTAGGGTTCAAGGGGATTTAGGGGGTTTGGGGAGCTCAGGGGATTGGGGGGTTAGGGTGGGATTTTTAGGGGTTCAGGGGGTTTGGGATAGGATTTCGGGGGTTCAGGGTGGAGTTTTGGGGTTTAGGGGTGGGTTTAGGAGTGTTCAGGGGGTTTGGGAGATTTTGGGTTTCAGAATGGGATTTGCTTTAGGGATTTAGGGGGATTTTGGGGAGTTTAGGGAGGATTTAGGGGGAGTTTAGAAGGGGATTTTTAGGGTTCAGGGGAGGGGTTTGTGGGGGATTTTTGGGGTCCAGAGGTAGGTTTGGGGTGGGGTTAGGAGGTTTGGGATGGGATTTTTAGGGGCCAGGTGGGATTTTGGGGTCAGGTGGGATTTATAGGGTCAGGGTGGGATTTGGGGATTTAGGTGGGATTTTTGGGGGTTTGTGGAAGTTTTTGGGGTCTGGGGAGGTTTGGGGTGGGATTTTGGGGGTCGGGTGGGATTTTTGGGGTCGGGTGGGATTTGGGGGTGCAGGGTGGGATTTGTGGGGGATTTTTGGGGTCTGGGGGGAGGTTTAGGGTGGGGTTGAGGGAGTTTGGGGTGGGATTTTTGGGGTCCGGGGTGGGATTGGGGCTGCTGGGGGGGTCGGGTGGGATTTGGGGGTGCGGGGGGGGGGTTGGGGTGGGATTTTGGGGTCAGGTGGGATTTGGGAGTCCAAGGGGGGTCAGGTGGGATTTGGGGGTGCAGGGGGGTCCGGGTGGGATTTTGGGTTTGGGGTGGGATTTTGGGGTCCGGGTGGGATTTGGGAGTCAAGGGGGGTCAGGTGGGATTTGGGGGTGCGGGGGGGTCGGGTGGGATTTTTGGGTTTGGGGTGGGATTTTGGGGTCGGGTGGGATTTGGGAGTCAAGGAGGTCAGGTGGGATTTTGGGGTCGGGTGGGATTTGGGGGTGCAGGGGGGTCGGGTGGGATTTGGGGGTGCAGGGGGGGGTCCGGGGTGGGATTTGGGGGTGCAGGGGGGTCAGGTGGGATTTTTGGGGCCCGGGTGGGATTTTGGGGCGCAGGGGTCCCAGCCCCTGCCCGCCCTCCCCAGGTACACGGGCACACGCCTCGCCCCCAGCTCTCACTACGCCTCCCCCTCGGAGAACATGTGGGGCTCAGGCGGCGCCTACAGCCTCAGCTCAGGCGTGGCCGTGCCCAGTGCGTGCAGAGGGGCCAAAACTGAGCTTGGGGGGTCTTAAGGGGGTGTTTGGGGGGGCTAAAATGGGCTTAGGGGGCCTAAAACGGTCTTAGGGGGCCTAAAACAGGCTTAGGGGGGTCTAAAGCTGGGCTTGAGAGGCCAAAACAGGCTTAGGGGGTTAGGGGAGTGTTTGGAGGCCAAAATGGGCTTAGGGGGGCCTAAAACGGGCTTGGGAATTTGGCCTAAAAGCGGGCTTGGGGGGGGCTAAAAATGGGTTTGGGGGGGTCTAGAATGGGTTTGGGGGGTTGGGGGGTGTTGGGGGTCTAAAATGGGTTTGGGGGGGCTAAAATGGGCTTGGGGGGCTAAAATGGAGTTTGGGGGTCTAAAATGGGCTTAGGGGGAGGTTGGGGGGTCCTGGGGGGTCTAAAATGGGTTTGGGGGTCCCAAAGGGACTTGGGGAGTTGGGGGGTCCCAAAAGGGGCTTAGGGGAGGTTAGGGGGTCCTGGGGGCCTAAAATGGGCTGGGGGTCTAAAATGGGTTTGGGGGGTCCCAAAGGGACTTAGGGGGGTTGGGGCGTCCTGGGGGTTTGGGGGTCCCAAAGGAGCTTAGGGGGGTCCTGGGGGGCCTAAAACAGGCTAGGGGGTCCCAAAAGGGGTTTAGGGGAGGTTGGGGGGCCTAAAATGGGTTTAGGGGGTCTAAAATGGGTTTGGGGGGGTCTAAAATGGGCTTGGGGGGAGGTTAGGGGGGTCCTGGGGGGCCTAAAATGGGCTGGGGGGGTCTAAAATGGGTTTGGGAGTCTAAAATGACTTTGGGGAGTCCCAAAAGGGACTTAGGAGGTTGGGGGAGTCCCAAAGGGGGCTTAGGGAGTTTAGAGAGTGTTGGGGGGCCTAAAGCAGGCTTGGGGGTCTAAAATGGGTTTGGGGGGCCTAAAATGGGTTTGGGGGGTTGGGGGTCCTGGGGGTTGGGGGTCCCAAAGGAGCTTGAGGGGTGGTTGGGGGTCCTGGGGGCCTAAAATGGGCTTAGGGAGTCTAAAATTACTTTGGGGGTCCCAAAAGGGACTTGGGGGGTTGGGGGCCTAAAACGGGCTTAGGGGGTCCCAAAATGGGTTTGGGAGTCCCAAAAAGGGAGCTTAGGAGGTTAGGAGGGTGTTTGGGAGGTCCCAAAAGGGGCTTAGGGGGTCCCAAAAGGGGCTTAGGGGGGGGGTTGGGGGGGGTCCTGGGGGGTTGGGGGCCTAAAATGGGTTTGGGGAGTCCCAAAAGGGGGCTTAGGGGGTTTGGGGGTCCTGGGGAGACCTAAAACAGGCTTGAGGGGGTCTAAAATGGGTTTAGGGAGGTCCCAAAAGGGGAGCTTAGGGGTTGGGGGGTGTTGGGGGTCCCAAAATGGGTTTGGGGGGGTCCCAAAAGGGACTTAGGGGGTCCCAAAAAGGGGCTTAGGGGGTTGGGGGGTCCTAGGGGGGTTGGGGGGGCCTAAAAACAGGTTTGGGGGGGTCTAAAACGGGCTTGGGGAGTCTAAAATGACTTTAGGGGGTCCCAAAAGGGACTTAGGGGGAGTTTGGGAGGTGTTGGGGAGGCCTAAAGCGACGCTAGGGGAGTCCCAAAATGGGTTTAGGGAGTCCCAAAAGGAGCTTGGGGGGTTGGGGAGTGTTTAGGGGGTCCCAAAAGGGGGCTTGGGGGTTAGGGGGTCCTAGGGGAGTTCAGAGGATCCTGGGGGGGTTGGGGGGCCTAAAATGGGTTTGGGGGTCCAAAAGAGATTTGGGGAGTCCTGGGTGGGGTTCAGGGGGTCCTGAAGGGGTTTAGGGGGTCACAAAAGGGATTTGGGGGGCCTAGGGGTGTTGGGGGGTTGGGGGGTCTTAAAGGGTTTGGGGGGTCCTGGGGGTTTCAGGGGTCCCCTCTCAGTTTTGGGTGGTTTTGGGGTCCCCCTCTCCAGTTCTGAGGTGCTGCCCTCCCCCTGAAGTTTTTGGGGTTCCCTCTCTCAGTTTTGGGGTGCTCCCCTCCCTCTCAGTTCTGGGGGTTTGGGGTCCCCTCTCAGTTTTAGGGTCCCTCTCAGTTTTGGGGGTTTTGGGGTCCCTCTCAGTTTTAGGGGTTTTGGGGTCCCCTCTCAGTTTTAGGGTCCCTCTCAGTTTTTGGGGGTTTTGGGGTCCCCTCTCAGTTTTGAGGATTTTGGGGTCCCCTCTCAGTTCTAGGGGGTTTTGGGGTCCCCTCTCAGTTTTAGGGTCCCCCGCAGTTTTGGGGTTTTGGGGTCCCCTCTCAGTTCTGAGGGGTTTTGGGGTCCCTCTCAGTTCTGGGGGGTTTTGGGGTCCCCTCTCAGTTTTGAGGTCCCCTCTCTCAGTTCTGGGGGTTTTGGGGTCCCCTCTCAGTTCGAGGTTTTGGGGTCCCCTCTCAGTTTTGGGGTCCCCTCTCGGTTTTGGGGTCCCTCTCTCAGTTTTGGGGTTTTGGGGTCCCCTCTCAGTTCTGGGGGGTTTTGGGTCCCCTCTCTCAGTTTTTGGGGTTTTGGGGTCCCCTCTCCAGTTCTGGGGGTTTTGGGGTCCCTCTCTCAGTTTTGAGGGTTTGGGGTCCCTCTCAGTTCCTAGGGGTTTTGGGGTCCCCCGCGGTTTTTAGGGTTTGGGGTCCCCCGCAGTTCTAGGGGGTTTTGGGGTCCCTCTCAGTTCTGGGGGGGTTTGGGGTCCCTTCTCAGTTTTAGGGGTTTTGGGGTCCCCTCTCCGTTTTGGGGTTTAGGGTCCCCCGCGGTTTTTGGGGTTTGGGGTCCCTCTCAGTTTGGGCGCTCCCTCCCCCAGGCATGCCGGCCGCCTACGAGCTGAGCAGCGTCATCGGGGGCGGCTCCAACGTGGGCACAACAACCTGATCCCCTGGGTGAGCAGGGGGCAAAATGGGGCTGGGGGCAAAATGGGGCTAGGGGGCAAAAATGGGGCTGGGGGCTCCAAAATGGGGCTGGGGGCTCCAACATGGGGCACAACAACCTGATCCCCTGGGTGAGACTGGGGGGCAAAAATGGGGCTGGGGGGCAAAAATGGGGCTGGGGGGCAAAAATGGGTCTGGGGGGCAAAATGGGGCACAACAACCTGATCCCCCTGGGTGAGACTGGGGGCAAAATGGGGCTGGGGGCTCCAAAAATGGGGCTGGGGGGCAAAAATGGGGCTGGGGGCAAAAATGGGATTTGGGGGGCAAAAATGGGGCTGGGGGAAATGGGGCACAACAACCTGATCTGCCTGGGTGAGCAGGGGGGCAAAATGGGGCTGGGGGCAAAAATGGGGCTGGGGGGTCCAAAATGGGGCTGGGGGCAAAAATGGGTCTGGGGGTGCAAAGTGGGTCTGGGGGATGGGAAATGGGCTGGGGTCCAAAATGGGGCACAACCTGATCCCCTGGGTGAGACTGGGGGAAAATGGGGCTGGGGGGCAAAATGGGGCTGGGGGTCCAACGTGGGTCTGGGGGGTTCAAAATGGGGCTGGGGGGGCCAAAATGGGGCACAACAACCTGATCCCCTGGGTGAGCAGTGGGGGGCAAAAATGGGGCTGGGGGGGCAAAATGGGGCTGGGGGGGAAATGGGTCTGGGGGGCTCTAAAATGGGGCTGGGGGCTCCAACGTGGGGCATAACAACCTGATCCCCTGGGTGAGCAGGGGGAAATGGGACTGGGGGGCAAAAATGGGATTTGGGGGGCAAAAATGGGGCTGGGGGGAAATGGGGCACAACAACCTGATCCCCTGGGTGAGAGTGGGGGGGTCCAAAAATGGGTCTGGGGGGTCAAAATGGGTCTGGGGGTCCAAAATTGGGATTGGGGGTCAGGATGTGATTTTGGGGCATCAAAAGGGTTTGGGGGCTCAGAGTGGGAATTTGGGGGTCAAAAATGGGTTTGGGGAGTTCAAAATGGGGCTGGGGGGCGTCAGAGTGGGGATTGGGGGGCACAGGGTGGGATTTTTGGGGGTTCAAAAAGGGGATTTGGGGGGGGCTCCAACGGGGCACAACAACCTGATCCCCTGGGTGAGTGGGGGGCAAAATGGGTCTGGGGGAGCAAAATGGATCTGAGGGCTCCAAAACGGGTTTAGGGGGGCTCTAAAATGGGTCTGGGGGGCTCCAAAAACGGGTCTGGGGGGAAATGGGGCTGGGGGATCCAAAATGGGTCTGAGGCGTCCAAGAATTTAGTTTGGGGGGTTCAAAATGGGTCTGGGGGCGTCAGGCTGGGATTTGGGGGGGGTCCAGGGTGGGATTTTGGGGTTCAAGATGAGATTTGGGGCTCCAGATGGGATTTGGGGGTCCAAATGAGATTTGGGGGTCACAGTGGAATTTTGGGGTCCCTGATGCATTTTGGGGGGATTTTTGGGGGTCCCCTGATGGGATTTTTAGGGATTTCTGGGGTCTCAATGGAATTTTGGGGGTCCCTGATGGATTTTGAGGGAGATTTTGGGGTCCCTGATGGATTTTGAGTCCTGATGGATTTTGGGGGATTTTTGGGGTCCCTGATGGATTTTGGTCCTGATGGTAGATTTCTGAGGTCTCAATGGAATTTTGGGGTCCCTCATGGATTTTGAGATTTTGGGGTCCTGATGGGATTTTTGGGGTCCCTGATAAATTTTGGGGGATTTTGGGGTCCCTGATGAGTTTTGGGATCCCTGATGCATTTTGGGGGATTTGGGGGGATTTTTGGGGTCCCCTGATGAGATTTTAGGGTCCCTGATGGAATTTTTGGGGATTTTAGGGGATTTTGGGGTCCCTGATGGTTTGGGGTCCTGATGGAATTTTGGGGATTTTTGGGGTCCCTGATGGAATTTTGGGGATTTTGGGGTCCCTGATGGGAATTTTGGGGATTTTGGGGTCCCCTGATGGGATTTTGGGGTCCCTGATGGATTTTTGGGGTCCGTGATAAATTTTGGGGATTTTGAGGGTCCCTGATGGAATTTTGGGGTCCCTGATGGATTTTGGGGTCCCTGATGTAATTTTGAGGATTTTGGGGTCCCTGATGTAATTTTGGGATTTTAGGGTCCCCCAGCCAACACAGGCATCGTGAACCACACCCACTCCAGGATGGGCTCCATCATGAGCACGGGCATCGTGCAAGGTACCCAAAAACCCCAAAAATCCCAAAAACACCCAAAAACACCCAAAAAACCCCAAAAACCCAAATCCTGTCCCTGACCTTCCCAATCTCCCCAAAAAACCCCAAAAATCCCAAAAAACCCCAAAACCCCAAAAACCCCAAAAACACCCAAAAAACACCCAAAAACCCCAAATCCTGTCCTGACCTTCCCAATCTCCCCAAAAAATCCCAAAAAACCCCCCAAAACCCCAAAACTCCCAAATCCTGTCCCTGACCTTCCCAATCTCCCCCAAAAAAACCCCAAAACCAAAAACCCCAAATCCTGTCCTGACCTTCCCAGTCTCCCCCAAAAATCCCAAAATCCACAAAACCAAAAACCCCAAATCCTGTCCTGATCTTCCCAATCTCCCCAAAAATCCCCCAAAAAAACCCAAAAAACCCAAAACCCCCAAATCCTGTCCCTGATCTTCCCAATCTCCCGAGAAACCCCCAAAAACCCCAAAAACCCAAAAACCCCCAGTCCTGTCCTAGTCTTTAATCTCCCCAAAAAATCCCCCAAAAAACCCAAAAAACCAAAACCCCAAATCCTGATCTCTGACCTTTCCAATCTCCCAAAAATCCCCAAAAAATCCCAAAAAACCCAAAAACCCCAAATCCTGTCCTGATCTTTGCAATCTCCCAAAAATCCCAAAAAACCCCAAAAACCCAAAACTCCCAAATCCTGTCACAGTCTTCCCAATCTCCCCAAAAATCCCAAAAAACCCCCAAAAACCCAAAAAACCCCAAATCCTGTCCCTGACCTTCCCAATCTCCCCAAAAAACCCCAAAAAACCCCAAAAAGCCAAAAACCCCCAAATCCTGTCCCTGACCTTCCCAATCTCCCCAAAAATCCCCAAAAATCCCAAAAAACCCCAAATTCCTCCCCTGACCCCCAAATTCCTAAAAACCTCAAAAATCTCCCAAAAATCCCCAAATTTCCCAAAATCCCCCAAAAACTCCCCAAATCTTGTTCCTGATCCCCCAATCTCCCCAAACGCCCTCAAATCCCCCAAAAAACCCCAAAATTTTCTGACTCTGAGCCCAAATCTCCTGAAAAATCCCAGTGCCCCCAAAAACCCCAAAAACCCCAAAATATCCCAAAATCCTCCCTGACTCAAAAATTCCACCTAAATCCTGTTCCAGACCCCAAATCTCCCAAAGTCCCCAAATCCCCCAAGCCCCATCCCTGACCCCCAAATCTCATCCCTGACCTCCTAAATCCCCCAAATCTAGTCCTGACCCCCAAATCCCCCAAAATCCCCCAAATCTCCCAAATCCCATCCCTGACCTCCAAGAATTCCCCTAAGCCCCCCAGAACCCCCAAATCATCCCTGACCCCCAATCCCTCCGACCCCTAGGCCTCCCAAAATCCCGGATTTATCCCCCCTAAATCTCATCCCTGACCCCCCCAAAATTCCCTCCCTGATCCCCAAACCCCAACTATAGAAGCCCCCAAATCCCGGTTTGTCCCCCCAAACCCCATCCCCGACCCCCAAAATCTCAGTTTCTCCCCCAAACCCCCTCCCTGACCCCCTAAACCTACTCCAAATCTCATCCCTGACCCCTCTAAGCCCCCAGCCCCCCCAAGGCCCCCAACCCCCAAATCCCGGATTTGTCCCCCAAAACCCATCCCTGACCCCCAAACCCCCAAATCCCGGATTTCTTCCCCAGATCCCCTCCCTGACCCCCCAAGCCCCCCCCAAACCTCCCAAAATCCTGGATTTCTCCCCCCAAGCCCCTCCATGACCCCCAAACCTACTCAAACCCCTCCTGACCCCCCAACCCCCCCAAAATCCCGGTTGTCCCCCAAAACCCCATCCTGACCCCCAAGTCTCCCCAAATCCCTCCTGACCCCTAAGCCCCCAAATCCCGGATTTGTCCCCAAAACCCATCCTGACCCCCAACCCCCCCAAAATCCCGGATTTGTCCCCAAATCTCATCCCTGACCCTCTAAGCCCCCAACCCCCTCCCAGCCCCCCCCAAACCGCCCCCAGCCCCCAAATCCCGGATTTCTCCCCCAGACCCCTCCTGACTCTAAACCCCCAAACCCCCTCCCAGCCCCCCAGCCCCCAAAATCCCGGTTTCTCCCCAGACCCCCTCACTGACCCCTCCAGCCCCCAAACCCCCCAGCCCCCCAAATCTCATCCTGACCCCTAAGCCCCCCAAGTCCCGGATTTCTCCCCCAGACCCCCTCCCTGACCCCCAAACCTACTCAAATCCCCTCCTGACCCCCCAAACCCCCAAAATCCCAGTTTCTCCCCCAGACCCCTCCTGACCCCTCTAAGCCCCCCCAAACCCCCCCAAGCCCCCCCAGCCCCCAAATCCAGTTTCTCCCCCAGACCCCTCCTGACCCCCCAGACGGGCCCTCCTGACCCCCAGACCCCTCCTGACCCCCAAACCTACTCGACCCCTCCTGACCCCTCTAAGCCCCCCCAAACCCCCCCCAGCCCCCCAAATCTCATCCCTGACCCCTCTCAGCACCCCAGACCCCCAGCCCCCCAAACCCCCCAGCCCCCCAGCCCCCCGATCGGGCGTTTCCGCAGAGCTCGTCCAGCGCAGCCGCGGCCCCAGCGCATTCCCCGCTCAGCGCCAGTTCACCATAGGCGGCCCCGCGCTCTCCATGGCCTCGCCCATGTCCATCACCACCAACTACCATGCACTACGGCAGCTGAGGGGCGCCCAGAAACACCGAAACCGCGGCAAAACCCCAAACGAACCGAAAAACAAAAAAGCCCAGAAAAATCTGACCGAAACGACAGAAAAACCAAAACCCGCCGCTCCGGGTGGAGGAAGCCGCCCCCTCCCTCGCGTCTAAATGCCAGACCCGGAGGAAAGAATTTTTTTTTTTTTTTTTTTGGCACATTTATTACTGTGCTTTAAATTTTTTTGCCCCCCACCCCCTTTCCTTGGGGAAAGAAAAAAAATGTTTTAGCTCTGGATTCCCGGGTGGGGAGGGGGGATAAAATCCGTGCAGAAAAATCCCAAAAGTTTTTTTGCCCAGAGGAAAGTTCGCCCCGATTTGGGAAGCCACGTCCCGAGAGGTTTGGGATAACCCTCCCCACCCCTTGTTCCCCTCCCCCCTCTTGCAGAGATTTTTTGGGATGGGGGCAGAGGAGGGAGGCTGACAGAGCACTGCAGACTCGTGACCTGAATAAGCAAAACAGGAGGGTTTCACCACCCAGGGGTCTGGGGGGCGGCGTCCGGGGGGTGGGGGTCCCCAGAGAGAATTTGGGGGTCCAGAAAATTTGGGGATCCTAGGAGAATCTCAGGGAATCCCAAAGTTTAAAAAGTGGGGATCCCAGGAGAAGTGCCCCGGGGGTCCCAGAGGACATGGGGATGCCCAGAAGGCCAGGGATCCCAGGGGAGTTTGGGGATCCCGGAGAGAGGTTGCAGAAGGGGATCCCAAGAGAGGTGGGGATCCCAGGGGGCCGCAGGGGATCCCAGAATCTGGGAGAGTCCCAGAAAGGACTTGGGGATCCCAAAGGGAGGTGGCGAATTTGGGGATCAGGGCGTTGGGGATCCCAAGCAATGCCGAACTGGGGATCTCCAGGAAGAGAGCCCAGGATCCCAAAAGAATTTGGGGATCAGAGCCATTGGGGATCCCAAAGCAGAATTTGGGGATCCCAGGGAGAGATTTGGGGATCAGGGGAGGCGGGGATCCCAGGTTGAAGTGGGGATCCCAAGAGCAGACTTGGGGATCCCAGGGGGGGAATTTAAGGGATCCCAGGGGAATTTAGGGATCCCAGGGGGGTGGGGATCCCAAAACAGAATTCCAGGGGATCCCAGGAGAGGCTACCGGGGATCCCAAAGCACGTTTGCCGAGATCCCAGGAGGAATTTGGGGATCCCAAAAGGAGGCTGGGGATCCCAGGAAAATTTGGGGTCCCAGGAGGGGTTGGAAGAGCTGAGACTGGAGAGGAATTTGCGGGGATCAGGGGACGGCAATTTGGGGATCCCAAAGGGAGACTTGAGGATCAGGAAGTGGGGTCCCAGACAAAATTTGCCAGGGATCCCAGGAGGAATTTGGGGATCCCAAAACAGAATTTAGGGATCCCAGGAGAATTACAGGGATCCCAGGGGAGTTTTAGGGGGTCCCAGGGGGATTTGGGGAGTCCCAGAAAGAATTTAGGGATCCCAGAGGGAAAAAATTCGAGAGGGATCATGGGGAGAGTTTGGGGATCCCAGAAGAAGAATTTAGAGGATCCCAGGAGAATTTGGGGTTTCAGAAAGCATTTGGGGGTCCCAGGAAGAAATTTGGGGTTCCGGGAGGGTTTGAGGGATCAGGGGAAATTTGGGGATCCCAGAAAGGAGGCTGAGAGGGTCCCAAAACAAGAATTTAGGGGATCCAGCAGGGGCATCTGGGGATCCCAGAAGCAGAATTTAGGGATCCCAAAAGAAATTTAGGGATCCCAGGAGAAAATTTAGAGGATCCCAGGAGGAATTTGGGGATCCCAAAACAGAATTTGGGGATCTGGGAGAATTGGGGATCCGCAAAGGGAATTTAGGGGTCCCAGAAAAGAATTAGAGGTTTGGGAGGAAATTTAAAGGGACCCAGGGGGAATTTAGGGATCCCGGGAAAGAAAATTTGGGGGTCCCAGGAGGAATTTGGGGATCCCAAAACAGAATTTAGGGGTCCCAGGAAAAATTTGGGGATCCCAGGAGGGAAATTTGGGGATCCCAAAGGGAATTTGGGGATCCCAGGGGGGAAAAATTTGGGGGTCCCAGGGAGAAATTTGGGGATCCCAGGAGGAATTTGGGGATCCCAAAGAAATTTGGGGATCCCAGGAAAAATTTAGGGGATCCCAGGGAGGATTTTAGGTTTCCCAGGAGAATTTGGGAATCCCAGGGAGGGGAATTTGGGGATCCCAAAAATAATTTAGGGGATCCCAGGAGGAATTTAAGGGGAATTTGGGGGGTCCCAGGGGGGGAATTTGGGGATCCCAAAAAGAATTTAGGGATTCCTCCCCCCATTTCCGCCATGGACTCGTCCGCCTCCCCCCCCTTTGCCCGCAATGGTTCCGCCCAGTCCGTCTCTATATCGCCCCTCCGGCCCCGCGCTCCCTTCACGAAGGTTCCGCCCCTCCATGGTTCCGCCCCACTTCCGGTCATGGCGGCCGAGACCCGGACCCCAAAAAATCCCAAAAAACCCCAAAAAAACACCCAAAAGAACACCCAAACCCCAGAAACCCCCCAAGAAACTCCCAAAAATCCCAAAAAAGACCCCCAAAAATCCCAGAAAAACACTCCAACCCCCGAAAAATGCCAAAACCCGCAAAATTCCCAAAAACCCCCAAAAATCCCAAATCCCCCAAAATCCAAAAAAAAACCCCAAAAATAAAAACCCAAAACCCCAAACCGCCCCCAGAAAACCTCCCCAAAAATGCCAAAATCCTCAAACCCCCCAAAAACCAAGAAAATCCCAAAAAACCCAGAAAATCCCCCCAAAAATCCCCCAAAAAAACCCCCAAAAAAACACCCCAAATCCCCCAAAATCTCAAAAAACCCCAAAATAAAAAAACACCCAAAACCCCACCTCCCCCAAAATGCCAAAACCCTCAAAAATCCCCCAAAAAATAATTAAAAAAAAAAAAGAAACCCTCCCAAAAACCCAACCCCCAAAAAAAACTTCCCCAAAATCCCAAAATCCCAAACCCCCAGACTCGGCTCTGTCCCTTCTCCTCTTTATTGGCGCCGCGGGCAGGAGAAGGAGCTGACGGGTGGGGGAGGGTCAGGGGATTTTGGGCTTCGCCCTCCCCACATCTCCCAATATTTACAAAATAAAACTCTGCGCGACCCCCGCCCCCGAAATGCTACAGTACGGAAATGGGGACCCCCAAAAAGAAATAAAATTAAAATTAAAAAAAAAATCAATAAAATAAAATAAAATAAAATAAAATATAAAATAAAATAAATAGAATAGAATAGAATAAAATAAAATAAAATAAAATAAATCGGAATTTCGGGGTCCGACCCCCCCAAACCTCCCTGACCCCACCGGGGTCCCGTTATTGCTTCACCTCCGGGGGGTTTGGGGATCCCCCCCCCCCAAATTTGGAATTCGGGGGTCCCTGTGCAAAACTGGGGAGGAATTTGGGGAAACCCCAAATTTGGGGTCTCTGCTCCGCCTCTCCCCACCCCCCGCAATGGCTTTTGGGTCCCGGATTTGGGGTTCCCCTTTTGGGGGTTCCCCTTTTGGGGTTCCCCTTTTGGGGTTCCCCTTTTTGGGGTTCCCCTTTTTGGGGTTCCCCTTTTTGGGGTTCCCCTTTTCTTCCCGGGGGAGGGGCGATTCTCCACCTTTTTTTTTTTTTTTTTTTTTTGGGTCTTTTCCAGTTTTTTAAAAATAGAATAAAAATTTCCCACCCCAAATCAATCCCCAAAATGAATAAAATCGAAATAATTCTGATAAAATAACGGCAATAAAAAAAATCCAGAGAAAAGAATAATTCCGATAAAAATAATTCCGATAAAAATAATTCCGATAAAAATAATTCCAATAAAAATAATTCCGATTAACATAATTCCAATAAAAATAATTCCAATAAAAATTCAGATAAAAATAATTCCGATAAAAATAATTCAGATAAAAATAACTCTGATAAAGAATCCAAATGAAATCCCTCCAATAAAAATAACTCTGAATAAAAAATAATTCTGATTAAAATAATTCTGATAAAATAATTCCGATAAAATAATCCTGATAAAATAATTCCGATAAAATAATTCCGATAAAATAATTCCAGTAAAAATTATTCTGATGAAATAATCCCATTAAAAGAATTCTGATAAAAAATAATAAAAATTAATTCCAATGAAATAATTCCATTGAAATTATCCCAAGAAAACCATTCCAGTAAAACAATCCCAAGAAAAATTAGTTTAAAAAAATTAAAAAATAAATAATTCCAGTAAAATAATTCTGATTAAAATAATCCCAAGGAAAGTAATTCCGATAAAAGAATTCCAATTAAAAAATCTCATATAAATACTCCAAATAAAAATAACGGGAAAAAATTCAATGAAAAAAAAAATTCAATAAAATAATTCCAATGGAAAAAAAAATCCAAAAAAAAAATTCCAGTGGGGAAAATTCCAATAACTCCAGAGGAAAAAAAATTTTAAAAAAGAAAATTTTAAAAAAATCTTGAATGAGAAAAAAATTCCAATAAAATAAATCCAATGGAAGTGATCCCAATAAAAAAAAAATCCAATAAAAATAATCCAAATAAAAATAATTCCAGTAGGAAAATAATTCCAATAAAATAATTTCAATAGAAGCGATGCCAATAAAAAATAATCTCAATAAAAATAGTTCAAATCTAAAAAATAATCCAAATAAAAACAATCCCAATAGGAACAATCCAAAATAAAAATAATCCAAATAAAAATAATGCAAATAAAAAACATGCAAATAAAACCAACCCGAATAAAAAAAATAATCCAAATAAAAATAAACTAAATATAAACAATCCAATTTTTTAGAAATCCCAATAAAAAAGCAATAGAAATAAAAATAATCCAAATTTTAAAAATCCAAATAAAAACAATCCAAATGAAAAAAATTCCAATAAAAATAATACTCGAAATTTTAAAAATGCAAAGAAAAAAAATCCCAATAAAAATATTTCAAATAAAAATAGCCAAAATAAACATAATAATCCAAATAAACATAATCAAAAGAAATACAAGTCAAATAAAAATAATCCCAGCAAAAATAATCCAAATAAAAAAATCTCAATAAAAATAATCCAAATTTTAAAAATCTCAATAAAAAGAATTAAAATAAAAACAATCAAAATAAATTAATCGAAATTTTAAAAATTCCAATAAAAATAATTAAAGTAAAAACAATCCAAATAAATTAATCGAAATTTTAAAAATTCCAGTAAAAATAATCCAAATAAATATAATCCCAATAAAAATAATTAAAATAAAAACAATCCCAATAAATTAATCCAAATTTTAAAAACGTCAGTAAACATAATTAAAATAAAAATATCCCAATAAAAATGCTAAAATAAAAGCAATCCCTAATAAATTAATTCAAATTTTTAAAATGCCAATAAAATTAATTAAAATAAAAATATCCCAATAAAAATAATTAAAAGCAATCCAAATAAATTAATCCAAATTTTAAAAATGCCAATAAAAATAATTAAAATTAAAAAGCTCCAATAAATTAATCCGAATTTTAAAAATGCCAATAAAAATAATTAAAATTTAAAAATCCCAATAAAAATAATTAAGGCGAAAACAATCCCAATAAAAATAATCCAAATTAAAAAAAAAAAAAAAAAAAAAAAGAGCAATTAAAATCCCAATAGAAATAATTAAAATAAATGAATCGCGATAGAACCGATCGCACCGAACCCTCCCGGGTGCGATGAAAGCGAATTAAAACAGATCAAAGTGCTCCGCCGCCGCGGGGAGAGGGGAGGCCGCGCCCCGCCCCTCCCCCCGCCCCGGCCCCTCCCCCCGCAGCCCCGCCCGGGGGGGGGCGGGGGGCGGCTCGGGCGGGACGCGGCTCCGGAACCACTCGCGGTTCTGCTGCAGCGCCAGCAGCATCTCCCGGGCGTCGGGGGAGACCAGCTCGGCCCAGGCCTCCCACAGGGGCTGCACCACGTAATCGATGAACCCGACCTGGGAGAGAGAGAGAGTGACGTCATAGTGATGTCATAGTGACATCATAGCGATATAGTGACACTGGGGACATTGGGGACACCAGCTCGGCCCAGGCCTCCCAGAGCGGCTGCACGACGTAATCGATGAACCCCACCTGGGAGAGAGAGACAGTGACGTCATAGTGATGTCATAGTGACGGCACAGTGACAGCACAGTGACATCATAGTAATATCATAGTGACATCGGGGACACCAGCTCGGCCCAGGCCTCCCAGAGCGGCTGCACCACGTGGTCTGATGAACCCCACCTGGGAGAGAGAGAGAGCGCGCATCAGTGGCGTCATAGTGACGTCATAGTGACGGCACAGTGACATCATAGTAATATTGTAGTGACACTGGGGACACCAGTTCGGCCCAGGCCTCCCACAGCGGCTGCACCACGTAATCGATGAACCCCACCTGGGGAGAGAGAGTGGCGTCACAGTTACAGCATAGTGACGTCATAGTGACGGCACAGTGACAGCACAGTGACATCATAGCGATATAGTGACATTGGGGACACCAGCTCGGCCCAGGCCTCCCAGAGCGGCTGAACGACGTAATCGATGAACCCCACCTGGGAGAGAGAGGGAACATTGGGGACATCAGTGACGTCGTAGTGACGTCATAGTGACGTCATAGTGACACTGGGGACAGCAGCTCGGCCCAGGCCTCCCACAGGGGCTGAATGATGAAATGGATGAACCCGACCTGGGGAGGGAGGGAGAAAAGAGAGAAGAGACAGGGGACATTGGGGACATCACAGGGACATTGGGGACATTGGGGACACCAGCTCGGCCCAGGCCTCCCACAGCGGCTACACCAGGAAATCGATGAACCCCACCTGGAGAGAGAGAGAGAGACAGGGGGACATCAGTGACGTCACAGTTATAGCATAGTGACGGCACAGTGACATCATAGCGATATAGTGACACTGGGGGCACCAGCTCGGCCCAGGCCTCCCACAGCGGCTACACCAGGAAATCGATGAACCCGACCTGGAGAGAGAGGGGACATTGGGGACATAAGTGACGTCATAGTGACATCATAGTGACAGCACAGTGACATCATAGTGACATTGGGGACACCAGCTCGGGCCAGGCCTCCCAGAGCAGCTGAATGATGAAATGGATGAACCTGACCTAGAGAGAGAGAGAGAGAGAGAGAGGGGACACTGGGGACATTGAGGACACTGAGGACATCAGAGTGACATTGGGGACATTGGGGACATTGGGGACATTGGGGACATCGGGGACATTGGGGACACCAGCTCGGCCCAGGCCTCCAAGAACAGCTGAATGACGAAATCGATGAACCCAACCTGGGGAGAGAGAGGGGACATCACGGTGACACTGTGACACAGAGACATCACGGTGACACTGGGGACAATGGGGACATCGGGGTACAGGGACACCGTGGGGACACCGGGGACACTGAGGGATGTTTGGGACATCACAGGATCTGCACCTGGGGCTTCCGGTCACACTGGGGCTGTTCCCACTGTGCCCAAAGTGCCGTGTCGTGTCACCAGGTGTATCTCAGGTGTATCCCAGGTGTGTCAGGTGTATCACAGGTGTCTCAGGTGTATCACAGGTGTATCACAGGTGTATCACAGGTGTGTCAGGTGTATCTCAGGTGTATCACAGGTGTGTCAGGTGTGTCTCAGGTGTATCTCAGGTGTATCTCAGGTGTCCCAGGTGTGTCAGGTCTATCACAGGTGTATCTCAGGTGTGTCCCAGGTGTGTCTCAGGTGTATGTCAGGTGTATCACAGGTGTGTCAGGTCTATCACAGGTATATCACAGGTGTCCCCAGGTGTGTCTCACCTGTGATCTCTCCACCGAGGCGCTGTGCTTGTCGCACATGGGGCTGATCTCCATGCCCAGCCCCGCTCCCTGTCCCCAGGTGTGTCACAGGTGTGTCCCAGGTGTGTCAGGTATATCACAGGTGTGTCCCAGGTCTATCACAGGTGTGTCCCAGGTGTGTCCCAGGTGTGTCAGGTGTCCCCAGGTGTGTCTCACCTGCGATCTCTCCACCGAGGGCGCTGTGCTTGTCGCACATGGGGCTGATCTCCATGCCCAGCCCGCGCTCGGTCCCCAGGTGTGTGTCAGGTGTGTCACAGGTGTGTCTCAGGTGTGTCCCAGGTGTGTCTCAGGTGTCTCAGGTGTGTCACAGGTGTGTCCCAGGTGTGTCTCAGGTGTGTCAGGTGTCCCCAGGTGTGTCCCAGGTGTGTCTCAGGTGTCCCAGGTGTGTCTCAGGTGTGTCTCAGGTGTCTCAGGTATATCACAGGTGTGTCCCAGGTGTGTCAGGTGTCCCAGGTGTGTCTCACCTGCGATCTCTCCACCGAGGCGCTGTGCTTGTCGCACATGGGGCTGATCTCCATGCCCAGCCCCGCTCCCTGTCCCCAGGTGTGTGTCAGGTGTCTCAGGTGTATCTCAGGTGTATCTCAGGTGTGTCTCAGGTGTATCATAGGTGTCCCAGGTGTGTCTCAGGTGTGTCTCAGGTGTGTCTCACCTGCGATCTCTCCACCGAGGCGCTGTGCTTGTCGCACATGGGGCTGATCTCCATGCCCAGCCCCTCTCTCTGTCCCCCTGCCGGAAGAACTCCTCCATGATTCGCTCCGTCCACGCCCGGTACAGCGCCAGCGGCTTCGTGGGGTTGCTCAGGTCGGCGCAGTGCACCATGTTCCGCAGCACCTGGGGACAGCGTCACCTGGGGGCACTGGGGACACTGGGGACACTGGGGGACACTAGGGGAACTGGGGACACTGGGGACACTGGGGACACCTGGGGGACAAGCGTCACCGGGGGGACTGGGGGCACTGGGGACAGTGTCACCTGGGGAACTGGGGACACTGGGGACACTGGGGACACTGGGGACAGCTGGGACACCTGAGGACAGCGTCACCTGGGAACTGGGGACACTGGGGGCACTGGGGACAGTGTCACCTGGGGACTGGGGGCACTGGGGACACTGGGGGACACTGGGGACACCTGGGGACTGGGGGCACTGGGGAACTGGGGACACTGGGGACACCTGGGGACAGCGTCACCGGGGGGACTGGGGGCACTGGGGAACTGGGGGCACCTGGGGACAGCGTCACCTGGGGAACTGGGGACACCTGGGGACACCTGGGGAACACCTGGGGAACTGGGCACACTGGGGACAGTGTCACCTGGGGAACTGGGGACACCGGGGAACTGGGCACACCTGGGGACAGTGTCACCTGGGGACACCTGGGGACAGCTAAGGGGAACTGGGGACACCTGGGGAACACCTGGGGAACACCTGGGGCACCTGGGGACACCTGGGGACACCTGGGGACACCTGGGGACACCTGGGGACAGCGTCACCTGGGAACTGGGGACACTGGGGGAAATGGGGACACCTGGGGAACTGGGAACACCTGGGGCACCTCAGGGACAGCCAGGCCCCCCAGGGCTCCCCAGCCGCCCCCAGCCCCATTTCTGCCCCCCAGCCCCATTTCAGGCCCCCAGCCCCAATTCAGGCCCCCCAGCCCCATTTCAGGCCCCCCAGCCCCATTTCAGATCCCCCAGCCCCATTTCAGATTCCCCAGCCCCATTTCAGGCCCCCCCAGCCCCATTTCAGACCCCCCAGCCCCATTTCAGATCCCCCAGCCCCATTTCAGATTCCCCAGCCCCATTTCAGGCCCCCCAGCCCCAATTCAGACCCCCAGCCCCATTTCAGCCCCCCAGCCCCATTTCAGGCCCCCAGCCCCATTTCTGGCCCCCCAGCCCCATTTCAGACCCCCAGCCCCATTTCAGACCCCCCAGCCCCATTTCTGGCCCCCAGCCCCATTTCAGATCCCCAGCCCCATTTCAGATTCCCCAGCCCCATTTCTGGCCCCCACCCCATTTCAGACCCCCCAGCCCCATTTCAGCCCCCCCCAGCCCCATTTCAGGCCCCCCAGCCCCATTTCAAAGCGCCCCCCAGCCCCATTTCAGACCCCCCAGCCCCATTTCAGACACCCCCAGCCCCATTTCAGGCCCCCAGCCCCATTTCTGGCCCCCAGCCCCATTTCACGCCCCCAGCCCCATTTCACACCCCCAGCCCCATTCCAGCCCCCCAGCCCCATTTCAGCCCCCAGCCCCACCTGGATGCGGTCCGTGTAGGTGTCCAGCAGCAGCACCCCCGAGCTCGTCACCTTCCGGGTCTCCACCATGGTTTTGAGGTCGGCCAGCAGGGACATGTGCTTGGACATGTCGGTGGCCAGGACCTGGGGGGGCTGGAGTCATAGCGGACCCCGAATGGGGGTCTGGGGGGTTTTGGGGATTTTTTTTGGCAGGGATTTGGGGTTTAAGGAGGAGTTTGGGGGGTTTAAGAGGGGATTTGGGGGGATTTTGGGGAGTTTAAGGGGGATTTGGGGGATTTAGAGGGATTTTGGAGGGGTTTAAGGGGGGATTTGGGGTTTAAGGGGAGTTTGGGGTTTTAAGGGGGGTTTGGGGGGTTGGGGTTTTATTGGCAGGGATTTGGGGTTTTGGGAAGATTTGGAGGAGTTTGGAGGTTTTAAGGAGGAATTTGGGGGTTTGGGGTTTTTGGCAGGGATTTGGGGTTTTTGGTGTGTTTGGGGGGGAGTTTGGGGGTTTAAGGGGGGATTTGGGGGGATTTTCGGTTTTTTGGCAGGGATTTGCGGTTTTTGGGAGGATTTGGGGAGAGTTTGGGGCGGTTTAAGGGGGGATTTGGGGGGTTTGGTTTTTTGGCACGGATTTGGGGTTTAAGGGGGAGTTTAAGGGGGGTTTAAGGGGGGGGATTTGGGGGTTTTTGGTTTTTTTTGGCAGGGATTTGGGGTTTAAGGGGGATTTGGGGCTTTTCAGGTTTTTTGACAGGTATTTAGGGTTTTGATGGGATTTGGGGGGGAGTTTGGAGGGTTTAAGGAGGAATTTGGGGGGTTTGGGGTTTTTCTGGCAGGGATTTGGGGTTTTTGGGAAGATTTGGAGGGAGTTTGGAGGTTTTAAGGAGGAATTTGGGGGTTTGGGGTTTTTTTGGCGGGGATTTGGGGTTTTTGGTGTGTTTGGGGGGGGGAGTTTGGGGGGGGGTTTAAGGGGGGATTTGGGGGGATTTTCGGTTTTTGGCAGGGATTATGGGTTTTAAGAGGGAGTTTGGGAGGTTTAAGGGGGATTTGGGGAATTTGGGGAGTTTGGGTTTTTTGGCAGGGATTTGGGGTTTTTGGTGTGTTTGGGGGGGGAGTTCGGGGGGGGTTTAAGGGGGGATTTGGGTTTTTTTGACAGGAATTTGGGTTTTTGGGGGATTTGGGGTGGTTTAAGAGGGGAATTTTGGGGGTTTGGGGTTTTTTGGCAGGGATTTGGGGGGAGTTTGGAGGGTTTAAAGAGGAATGTGGTGGATTTTGGGGTTTTTTTTGCAGGGATTTGGGGTTTAAGGGGAGTTTGGGGGGTTTAAGGGGGGATTTGGGGTTATTTGGGGTGTTTTTAGGGTTATTTCGGGTGGTTTTGGGGTTATTTGGGTTGTTTTGGGGTTATTTCGGGTGCTTTTGGGGTTATTTGGGGTGTTCTTGGGGTGATTTCGGGTGCTTTTGGGATATTTTTTGGTGTTTCTGGGGTTATTTCGGGTGGTTTTGGTGTGTTTTTGGGGTTATTTGGGATATTTTTGGGTGTTTCTGCACACTGACCATGTCAATCACCATCTGGCGCAGCGCTGGGTGATCTCAGGGGTGTTTTGGGGGGTTATTTGGGATATTTTTGGGGTTATTTGGTGTGGTTTTGGTGTGTTTTGGGGGTTATTTCGGGTGTTTTTGGGATATTTTGGGTGTTTCTGCACTGACCATGTCAATCACCATCTGGCTTAGCGCTGGGTGATCTCAGGGGTGTTTTGGGGCTTATTTCGGGTGTTTTGGTGTGTTTTTGGGGTTATTTGGGATATTTTTGGGTGTTTCTGCACACTGACCATGTCAATCACCATCTGGCGCAGCGCTGGGGGATCTCAGGGGTGTTTTTGGGGTGTTTTGGTGTGTTTTTGGGGTTATTTTGGGTGTTTTTGGTGTGTTTTTGGTGTGTTTTGGGGTGTTTTGCACACTGACCATGTCGATGACCATCTGGCGCAGCAGCTGGGTGATCTCAGGGGTGTTTTTGGGGTGTTTTTGGGGTTATTTCGGGTGGTTTTGGTGTGTTTTGGGGTTATTTTGGGATATTTTTTGGGGTGTTTTGCACACTGACCATGTCGATCACCATCTGGCGCAGCGCTGGGGGATCTCAGGGGTGTTTTGGGGTTATTTTGGGTGGTTTTGGTGTTTTTGGGGTTATTTGGGATATTTTTGGGGTGTTTCTGCACACTGACCATGTCAATCACCATCTGGCGCAGCTGGGTGATCTCAGGGGTGTTTGGGGTTATTTTGGGTGTTTTTGGGGTGTTTGCACACTCACCATGTCAATCACCATCTGGCGCAGCTGGGGGATCTCAGGGGTGTTTTTGGGGTGTTTTGGGGTGTTTTTGGGGGTATTTCGGGGTGGTTTTGGGTGTTTTTTGGGGTGTTTTTGGGGGTTATTTTGGGATATTTTTAGGGTGTTTCTGCACATGACCATGTCGATCACCATCTGGCGCAGCGCTAGGTGATCTCAGGAGTGTTTTTAGGGTGTTTTAGGGTTATTTCCGGGTGTTTTGGGGGTATTTCGGGTGGTTTTGGGTGTTTTGGGGTGTTTTTGGTGTGTTTTTGGGGTGTTTTTGGGGTGTTTTGCACACTGACCATGTCGATCACCATCTGGCGCAGCGCCCGCCGCTGCCGCCGCGACAGGTTCTGGAAGATGTCGCAGTTCTCCTCCTGCAGCAGCCTGAAGCCCACGGCCAGGTGATGGTTCTCCAGCACCGACTCGTCGTTGTAGAGCAGCGCCAGCTCCGAGTCTGGGGGCACCCGAGCCGTCAGGGGAGCGACCCCGGGACCCCCGGGTCAGGGGAGGGACCCCTGGGACCCCCAGGACATGGGGAGGGACCCCGGGGCACTGGGAGGGACCCCGGGTCAGGGGCGGACCCTGGGACCCCCCGGGTTAGGGAGGACCCTGGGACCCCAGGGCACAGTGAGGACCCCGGGTTAGGGGAGAGGACCCCCAGTTATGGGGAGAGGGACCCCAGGGCACTGGGAGGGACCCCCAGGACACGGGGAGGGACCCCCAGGATATGGGAGGGACCCCCGGGTTAGGGAGCGACCCTGAGACCCCCAGGACATGGGGAGGGACCCCCGGGTTAGGGGAGAGGATCCCTGAGACCCCCAGGGCACGGGGAGGGACCCCAGGGCACAGGGAGGGACCCCGGGTTAGGGGAGGGACCCTCGGGTTAGGGGAGGGACCCTGGGACCCCCAGGACATGGAAAGGACCCCCCAGGACACGGGAGGGACCCCCAGATATGAGGAGGGACCCTGGGACCCCCAGGAGACCAGAAGAGACCCCCAGGTCATGAGAAGAGACCCCAGGATACAGGAAATGACCCTGAGACTTCAGAACAGGGGCAGGGACCCCCAGGACTCAGGGAAGGACCCTGGGACCCCCCAGGACACGGGAAGAGACCCCCAGAACATGGTGAGGATCCCAAGAGCCCCCCAAGGACCCTCAGGACCCCCAGGGACCCCAGGGACCCCTAGGGACCCCCAGGGACTCCCCAGGACCCCCAGGGACCCCCAGGGACCCCAGGGATCCCCAGGACGCCCCAGAACATGGTGAGGGACCCCAAAAGACCCCAGGGACCCCCCAGGACCCCCAGGACCCCTCAGAACCCCCAGGATCCCCCAGGCATCCCCCAGGACCCCCAGGACCCCAAAGGACCCCCAGGGACCCCCAGGGATCCCCCAGGATGCCCCAGGAGCGCCCCAGAACATGGTGAGGGACCCCAAGACCCCAGGACCCCCAGGGACCCCCAGGACCCCTCAGAACCCCCAGGGACCCCCCAGGGACCCCAGGACCTCCCAGGGACTCCCCAGGACCCCCTCAGGGACCCCAGGGATCCCCCAGGATGCCCCAGAACATGGTGAGGGCCCCAAAGACCCCAGGGACCCCCAGGACCCCCAGGATCCCCCAGGCATCCCCCAGGACCCCCAGGACCCCCCACGGATCCTCAGGACCCCGCAGGACCCCAAAAGACCCCCAGGGATCCCCCAGAACCCCCAGAACATGGTGAGGGACCCCCAAAGACCCCAGGACCCCCCAAGGACCCCCCAGGACCCCCAGGGACCCCCAGGACCCCCAGGACCCCCAGACCCCCCAGGACCCCAGGACCCCAGGGACCCCCAGGACCCCCAGGGACCCCCAGGACCCCACCAGGACCTCCTAGGCTCCCCAGGACCCTCAGAACCCCCAGGACCTCCCAGGGACCCCAGGACCCCCAGGACCCTCCCAGGGACCCCAGGACCCCCAGGACCCCAAGGGACCCCCAGGCTCCCCAGGACCCTCAGGGACCCCCAGGGACCCCCAGAACATGGTGAGGGACCCCCAGGGACGCCCCCAGGACCCCCAAGGACCCCCCAGGACCCCCAAGGACCCCCCAGGACCCCCAGGACCCCAAAGGACCCCCAGGGACCCCCAGGGATCCCCAGGATGCCCCAGGGCAGCCCCAGAACATGGTGAGGGACCCCAAAGACCCCCAGGGACCCCCCAGGACCCCCAGGACCCCCAGGATCCCCAGGGACCCCCCAGGGACCCCCAGGGACTCCCCAGGGAGCCCCCAGGGACTCCCCAGGACCCCCAGGGACCCCTCAGGGACCCCCAGGGATCCCCAGGATGCCCCAGAACATGGTGAGGGACCCCAAAGACCCCCAGGACCCCCCAGGACCCCTCAGAACCCCCGCAGGACCCTCCCAGGGACCCCCCAGGACCCCCCAGGGACCCCCCCAGGCCCCCCAGGCCCCCCCCGGCCCCCCGCCCCCACGCACTGGTGTTGATGAGGAACTGGTTGGACACCCCGGGGTGATCGACGTCGTGGATGGCGGCGGCGAAGAGAGCGGCCAGGACCTCGAGCTCAGTGAACACGGCCTGGGGGCGCAGAGCCTGAGACCCCGCCCCAAATACACGGGACCCCTCCCCAAATACACCGGGACCCCTCCCAAAATCCACCGGGACCCTGAGACCCCGCCCCAAACCCACGGGACCCCTCCCAAATACACCGGGACCCTGAGACCCCTCCCCAAATACACCGGGACCCCTCCCCAAATACACCGGGACCCTGAGACCCCTCCCCAAATACACCGGGACCCCGCCCCAAATACACCGGGACCCTGAGACCCCTCCCCAAATCCACGGGACCCCTCCCCAAATCCACCAGGACCCTGGGACCCCTCCCCAAATACACCGGGACCCCGCCCCAAATACACCGGGACCCTGGGACCCCTCCCCAAATCCACGGGACCCTGGGACCCCTCCCCAAACCCACGGGACCCTGAGACCCTCCCCATATCCCACAGGGACCCTGAGACCCCTCCCAAACCCACCGGGACCTCCTGAGACCCTCCCCAAAATCCACAGGGACCCCTCCCAAAATCCACCGGGGACCCCTGAGACCCCTCCCCAAACCCACGGGACCCTGAGACCCCTCCCCATATCCCACAGGGACCCTGAGACCCTCCCCAAACCCACCGGGACCTCCTGAGACCCTCCCCAAAATCCACAGGGACCCTCCCAAAATCCACCGGGGACCCCTGAGACCCCTCCCCAAATCCCACAGGGACCCTGAGACCCCTCCCCAAATCCACAGGGACCCCCGAGACCCCTCCCCAAAATCCACAGGGACCCTCCCAAAATCCACCAGGGACCCCTGAGACCCCTCCCCAAATCCCACAGGGACCCTGAGACCCCTCCCCAAATCCACAGGGACCCCCGAGACCCCTCCCCCAAATCCACAGGGACCCCCTAAGACCCCTCCCAAAATCCATCCGGCCCCCACCCCAATTATGGACCCCCCAATTATGGTCCCCCCACCTCAATTACAGACCCCTCACCCCAATTATGGACCCCCACCCCAATTACAGGACCCCCACCCATTTATGGCTCCAGTTATGGTTCCCCCACCCCAATTACGGGTCTCCCCATCCATTTATGTTTCCTACCCACCCAATTACGGGACCCCCACCCCAATTACAGAACCCATCACCCAATTATGTTTCCAGTTATGGTTCCCCCACCCCAATTATAGGACCCCCCCAATTCATTTATGTTTCCACCCACCCAATTACAGGACCCCCAACCCAATTACAGTTCCCACTATTCAATTATGGTTTCAATTCTGGTTCCTATCACCCAATTACGGACCCCCACCCCAATTACAGACCCCCACACACCCTAATTACCGACCCCCCACCCCATTTCTGACCCCCACGCCCCAATTACGGACCCCCACCCCAATTACGGACCCCCACCCCAATTACGGACCCCCACCCCAATTATGGGACCCCCCAATTCATTTATGTTTCCACCAACCCAATTACGGGACCCCCAACCCAATTACAGTTCCCACTACTCAATTATGGTTTCAATTCTGGTTCCTATCACCCAATTACGGACCCCCACCCCAATTACAGACCCCCACATTCCAATTACGGACCCCCACCCCATTTCTGACCCCCACACCCCAATTACGGACCCCCCACCCCAATTACAGGACCCCCAATCCATTTATGTTTCCCACCCACCCAATTACAGGACCCCCAACCCAATTACAGTTCCCACTATCCAATTATGGTTTCAATTCTGGTTCCTATCACCCAATTCACGGACCCCCACCCCAATTATTGACTCCACACCCGTATTATGGAACCTCCCACCCAATTACAGTTCCCACTACTCAATTATGATTCCTATCACCCTAATTACAGACTCCCCACACCCCAATTACGGACCCCCACACCCTAATTACGGACCCCCACCCCAATTACGGGCCCCCACACCCCAATTCAGGACTCTCACATCGAGGGCAGGGGTGGCCAGCAGCACGTGGGTGCTCTGCAGCACGTCGGCGGCGTGCAGGCTGTTGTGGTACTGGGGACCCCCACCCAAATACGGACCCCCACCCCATTTCTGACCCCCACACCCCAATTCAGGGCTCACATCGAGGGCAGGGGTAGCCAGCAGCACGTGGGTGCTCTGCAGCACGTCGGCAGCGTGCAGGCTGTTGTGGTACTGGGGACCCCCACCCCAATTACGGACCCCACACCCTAATTACAGACCCCCCACCCCAATTACGGACCCCCACACCCTAATTACAGACCCCTCCACCCCAATTACGGACCCCCCACCCCAATTATGGACTCCACACCCATATTATGGAACCCTCCAACCAATTACAGTTCCCACTACTCAATTATGATTCCTATCACCCTAATTACAGACCCCCCACCCCAATTACGGGCCCCCGACCCCAATTCAGGGCTCACATCGAGGGCAGGGGTGGCCAGCAGCACGTGGGTGCTCTGCAGCACATCAGCAGCGTGCAGGCTGTTGTGGTACTGGGGACCCCCACCCCAATTACGGACCCCCACCCCAATTACGGGCCCCCCACACCCCGATTTGGGGCTCACATCGAGGCAGGGGTGGCCAGCAGCACGTGGGTGCTCTGCAGCACGTCGGCAGCGTGCAGGCTGTTGTGGTACGCCACCTCGGGGTGGTAGTGCTGCTCCAGCGCCCGCGCGTAGCCCAGCAGCGCCCGCTCGGGGATCCCGAAGGTGCGAACCAGGTCCCGCTCCTGGCGGGGGAAATGGGGAGGGGGCGTCGGGGGGGGTGGGGGGGAGATAGAGATGAAATACAGGCAGGATGTAGCTGAAATACAGGCAAAATGTGCCGAAATACAGGCAGAATACAGCTGAAATACAGCCAAAATACAGCCTGAACACAGCTGAAATACAAGCAAGATGTGCCCAAATACAGCCAAAATAAAGCCAAAATGTACCCAAAATACAGCTGAAATACAGGCAAGATGTAGCTGAAATACAGGCAAAATGTACCCAAAATACAGCTGAAATACAGCCAAAATAAAGCCAAAATACAGCCAAAATGTGCCCGAAATAAAGCCAGAATACAGCTGAAATACAGCCAGAATACAGCTGAAATACAGCCAAAATACAGCCAGAATACAGCCTGAACACAGCTGAAATACAGGCAAGATGTAGCTGAAATATAGACAAAATGTACCCAAATACAGCCAAAATGCAGACAAAATACAGCTGAAATACAGCCAAAATGCACCCAAAATACAGCCTGAATACAGCCAAAATACAGCCAAAATGTACCCGAAATACAGCCAGAATACAGCGGAAATACAGGCAAGATGTAGCTGAAATACAGGCAAAATGTGCCCAAATACAGCCAGAATACAGCTGAAATACAGCCAAAATACAGCCTGAATACAGCCAAAATACAGCCTGGATACAGCTGAAATACAGTCAAAATACAGCCAAAATACAGCCTGAATACAGCTGAAATACAGGCAAGATGTAGCTGAAATACGGACAAAATGTACCCAAAATACAGCCAGAATACAGCCAGAATACAGCCTGAATACAGCCAAAATGTCGCCCGAAATATAGCCTGAATACAGCTGACATACAGCCAAAATGCACCCAAAAGACACCCAAATTGTACCCAAAATACAGCCAGAATACAGCCAAAATGCACCCAAAATACAGCCTGAATACAGTTGAAACACAGCCAAAAATACAGCCAAAATAAAGCCAACATACAGCCAAAATGTACCCAAAATACTGCTGAAATACAGCCGCAATACAGCCAGAATAAAGCCAAAATGCACCCAAAATACACCCAATTTGTACCCAAAATACAGCCAGAATACAGCCGAAATACAGGCAAGATGTAGCTGAAATGCAGACAAAATGTACCCAAACACAGCCAGAATACAGCCAAAATGCATCCAAAATACACCCAAAATGTACCCAAAATACAGCCTGAATACAGCCAAAATGCGTCCAAAATACAGCCAGAATACAGCTGAAATACAGCCAAAATGCACCCAAAATACACCCAAATTGTACCCAAAATACAGCCTGAATACAGCCAGAAATACAGCCAAAATACAGCCAAACTGCACCTGAAATACAGGCAAAAATAGAGCTGAAATACAGCCAAAATGTACCAAAGATACAGCCAGAAATGCAGCTGAAATTCAGCCAAAATGTACCCGAAAAACAGCCAGAATACACACAGAATACAGCTGAAATACAGCCAAAATACAACCAAAATGTACCCAAAATACAGCTGAAATACAGCCAAAGTACAGCTGAAATACAGCCAAAAGGTACCCAACATACAGCTGAAATACAGCCAAAATGCACCCGAAATACAGCCTGAATACAGCTGAAATACAGCCAAAATGTACCCAAAACACAGCCAGAATACACCCAGAATACAGCTGAAATACAGCCAAAATAAAGTCAAAATGCAGCCAAAATGTACCCCAAAATGCAGCCTGAAATACAGCCAAAATACAGCCAGAATAAAGTTGAAATACAGCCAAAATGTAGCCAAAATACAGCCAGAAATATAGTTGAAATAAAGTCAAAATGTATCCCAAACATAGACAAAATCCAACCTAAATCCAGCCAAACTACAGCCAGAATACAACCAAAATAACACAGCCAAACTACAGCCAGAATACAGCCTAAATACAGACAAAATATAACCAAAATACACCCCAAATCCAGCCAGAATATAACCAAAATACAGCCAAAAATACAGCCAAGATCCAGCCAGAACACAGCCAAAATGCAGCTGAAATGTACCCAAAATACAGCCAGAATACAGACGAAATGCACCCAAAATACACCCAAAATCCAGTCAAATTACTGCCAAAATTACAGCCAAACTACAGCCAAAATAAAGCTGAAATGTACCTGAAATACAGCCACAAATACAGCCAGAATGCAGCCAAAATGTACCCAAAATACAGAGAAAATACAGCCACAATACAGCCAAACTAAAGCCAAAAAGTACCCAAAATACAGCCAGAACACAGCCAGATTACAGCCAAAATACATCTTAAATACAGCCAGAATACAGGCAAACTACAGTCAAAATACAGCCAAAATATAAACAAAAATCCAGCCAAACTACAGGCAGAACACAGTCAGAATGGGGGTGGTTTTGAGGTGTTTTTGAGGTGTTTTTGAGGTGTTTTTGGGGTGTTTTTGGGGTGTTTTAGGGCTCTTTTTGCAGTATTTTTAGGGGTGTTTTTGGGGTGTTTTTAGGGTGTTTTTAGGATATTTTTGAGGTGTTTTGAGAGTGTTCTGTGGTGTTTTGGGGGTGTTTTAGAAAGTTTTGGGGTGTGTTTTTGCAATGTTTTAGGGGTGGTTTGGGGGTATTTTTGGGGTGTTTCTGGGTGTTTTCTGGGTGGTTTTGGGGTGGTTTTGGGGTGTGTTTTAGAATATTTTTGGGTGGTTTTGGGGTGTTTTCAGGGTGTTTTGGGGGTGTTTTGTGGCATTTTAAGGGCGGTTTTGGGGTGTTTTTGGGATATTTTTGGGTGTTTTTTGGATATTATTGGGGAGTTTGTGTGGTATTTTGGGGTGTTTTCAGAGTTTTTCGGGGGTGTCTTGGGGTGTGTTTTGGGATGTTTTCAGGGTGTTTTCAGGGTGTTTTGGGGGTGGTTTTGGGGTATTTTCGGGGCGTTTTTGGGGTGTTTTGGCGGTGTTTTCGGGGCGTTTTTGGGGTGTTTTTGTGGTGTATTTTGGGATTTTTATTGGTGTCTTTGGGATATTTCCGGGGTATTTTTGGGGTATTTTCAGGGTGTTTTGGGAGTGTGTTTTTGCAGTGGTTTTGGGGTGATTTTGGGGTATTTTCGGGGTATTTTCAAGGTGGTTTTGGGGTGTTCTCGGGGTATTTTTGGGGTGTTTTTGGCGTATTTTCGGGGTGTTTTCAGGGTATTTTCGGGTGTCTTTGGGGTGTTTTGGGGTGTTTTTGGGATATTTTCGGGGGTATTTTCGGAGTATTTTTGGGGTATTTTGGGGTATTTTTGGGGTGGTTTTAGGGTATTTTCAGGGTGTTTTTGGGGTGTTTTTCGGTGTTTTTCGGGGTGTTTTTAGTGTATTTTCGGGGTGTTTTCGGGGTGTTTTCGGGGTGTTTTCGGGGTGTTTCTGGGGCCCCACCTGGAAGATGGTGAACATGATGCAGCTCAGCGAGCGGTTGTTGGAGAATTCGGAGACGCGGAAAATGTTCAGCCCCACTTGTTGAGGCTGTCCAGCTCCTGGGGGGGTGTGATGGGGACCCCCAAATCCCCCTCAGACCCCCAAAACTACCCCAAAACCCTCAAAACCCCAAAATCCCCTAAACTCAGGAGGGGCCCTGAGACCCGAACCCTAAAACACCCCAAGACCCCAGAACCCCCAAATTCCCTCTGAGACTCCCAAAACACCCCAAAATTCCCCAAAACCCCAAAATCCCCAAACTCAGGAGGGCCCTGAGACCCCAACCCTAAAACACTCCCAAGACCCCCAGAACCCCCAAACTCCCTCTGAGACCCCCAAAACACCCCAAAACACCCCAAAATTCCCCAAAACCCCAAAATCCCCCAACCCAGGAGCCCCGTGAGACCCCCAACAGGAGCCCCCTCGAGCCCCATAACCACTAAAACACCCCCAAGACCCCCAGATCCCCCCAAACTCCCCTCAGACCCCCAAAAACCCCAAACTCCCAAAACACCCCAAAAACCTCCCAAAACCCCCAAAATCCCCAACCCCAGGAGCCCCTCCTTGATACCCCCAAACACAGGAACCCCCCCGAGGCCCCCCCAACCCCTAAAACACCCCAAAATCCCCCAGCCCCCGCATAGCCCCTCCCACCTTTCCCAGCTGCTCCTCCCGGTCGGTCTCCACGCCCGGGGGCAGGGGGAGGGGCTGGGAGTCGCAGCCGGCAGGGGAGGGGTGCAGCCGGTGGGGGAGGGGTCACAGCCGGTGGGGGGCAGCGATCGCGCCCCGCGCCCCTCCAACCTCCAGAGGGGGGTGGTCGCCGCCGCTTCTCCGCTCAGGAAGCGGGAGTCGGGATCTCCACCTCGGGCTGCTTCTCTGGGGAGGGGGCACAGGGGTTTTGGGGGAGACTTGAGGTCTCTGGGGCGGATCTGAGGGTCTCTGGGGGTCTTGGGGCATTTTGGAGGAGCTTTGAGGGTCTCTGGGGGTCCTGGGGGCTTTTGGGGGGCTTTGAGGTCTCCCGGAACTTTATGGGGTGATCCGAGGGTCCTGGGGGCTCTGAGGGGAGCACGGGGGTCCTGGGGGTCTTTGAGGGGCTCATGGGGGTTTTGGGGGCTCGCAGGGGTCTCTGAGGAGTCCTGAGGGTCTCGGGGGGTCCTGGTGGGGTTTTGGGGGGTCTCTGGGGGGGGTCTTTGGGGTTCATTTCACAGGGGGTTTTTGGGGGGATCTGAAGGATCCTGGGGGGCTTTGGGGGGAGCACGGGGATCCTGGGGGGTTTGGGGGTCCCAGGGGGATTTTAGGGGTCCGGGGGGGTCTAAGGGGGTTTTGGGGGTCCCAGGGGGTTTGGGGGGGTTTGGGGGTCTCAGGGTGTTTTGGGGGTCCCGGGGTGTTTTAGGGGTCCGGGGGTTTGGGGGTCCCTGGGGGTTTTGGGGCTCACCCAGGAAGGTGCTGGCGATGAACTTCGCACACTTCGCTGCCCGGGGGGTCTCAGGGGTCCCAGGGGTGTTTTGGGGGTCCCGGGGGGTTTTGGGGAGTCCCAGGGGTCTCAGGGTGTTTTGGGGGTCCCAGGGGGTCTCAGGGGGTCTCAGGGGGATTTTGGGGGTCTCAGGGGGTCTCAGGGTCTCACCCAGGAAGGTGCTGGCGATGAACTTCGCACTTATCAGCTGCCCGAAGTCTCAGGAGGTTCCAGGGGGTTTTGGGAGTCCCAGGGGTCCAGGGGTGTTTGGAGGTCAGGGGGAGTTTTGAGGGGTCTCACCCAGGAAGGTGCTGGCGATGAACTCGCACACTTCGCTGCCCCAGTAGGTCTCAGGGTCTCAGGGAGGTTTGGGGGTTTCTGGGGTCTCGGGGGTTTCTGGGGGTCCCGGGGGGTTTTGGGGGTCCCTGGGGGGTTTTGGGGGCTCACCCAGGAAGGTGCTGGCGATGAACTTCGCACATGGCTGCCCCAGGGGGGTCTCAGGGTACCAGGGGGTTTGAGGTCCCGGGGTCCCGGGGGTGTTTTTGGGGGTCCCGGGGGTTTCTGGGGGTCCCAGGGGTCTCAGGGGGTCCCAGGGGTTTCTGGGGTCCCGGGGTGTTTTAGAGGTCCGGGGTGTTTTTGGGGGTCTCAGGGGGCTTTTGGGGTCTACCAGGAAGGTGCTGGCGATGAACCGCACACGCCGGCTGCCCGAAGCGGCTCAGCCCGACAGCTGCGACAGCTCCCGGCTCAGCAAGCGCTTGAACTGGGGAAATGGGGTCGGGAGTCATCAAACGGGACTGGGAGGGACTGGGAGGGACTGGGATGGACTGGGATGGGATACAATGGGACTGGGATGGGATAAAAATGGGACTGGGATGGAACGGGATGGACTGGGATGGGATAAAATGGGACTGGGATGGAACGGGATGGACTGGGATGGGATAAAATGGGACTGGGGTGGGATAAAATAGAACTGGGATGGGATAAAATGGGACTGGGATGGACTGGGATGGACTGGGAATGGGATAAAATGAGACTGGGATGGACTGGGATGGACTGAGATGGGATAAAATGAGACTGGGAGAGACTGGGATGGACTGGGATGGGATAAAATGAGACTGGGATGGACTGGGATGAACTGGGATGGACTGGGATGGGATAAAATGGGACTGGGATGGACTGGGATGGACTGGGATGGGATAAAATGGGACTGGGATGGACTGGAATGCACTGGGGGTGGACTGGGAGGAACTGGGATGGGATAAAATGGGACTGGGGATGGAACTGGGATGGACTGGGATGGGATAAAATGGAACTGGAATGGGATAAAATGGGACTGGGATGGACTGGGATGGACTGGGAAGGAACTGGGATGAGGCTGGGAGGGACTGGGAGGAACTGGGATGGGATAAAATGGGACTGGGATGGACTGGGAAGGAATTGGAATGAGGCTGGGAGGGACTGGGAGGAATTAGGGTGGGATAAAATGGGACTGGCATGGAACTGGAGATGAACTGCGATGAACTGGGATGAGCTGGAAAGGAACTGGGATGAACTGGGATGAGGCTGGGAAGGAACTGGGATGAACTGGGATGAGGCTGGGAGGGACTGGGATGAACTGGGATGGGATAAAATGGGACTGGGATGGACTGGGATGGGATAAAAATGAGACTGGGATGGACTGGGATGGAACTTGGATGAACTGGGATGAACTGGGAAGGAACTGGGATGAACTGGGATGGGGCTGGATGGGATGAAACCAGTACAGAACCAGGGCGGACTAAACTGGGACCAAACTGGGATAAACTGGGATAAACTGGGATCAACTGGGATAAACAGGGATAAACTGGGACCAAACTGGGGATAAACTGGGATAAACTGGGATAAACTGGGACAAACTGGGCCGGATGGCCTCCCCATGGTGGCACTGGCTGGTGGCTCCGTGGCAGCAGCCCCAGACCCCCAGACCCCCCAAAACCCCCAGGGCCCCCGGGACCCCCCAAAACCTCCTCAAAACCCCCCAGGACCCTCCAAACTCCCCAAAACCTCCTCAAGACCCCAGGGCCCCCCAAAATTCCCAAAATCTCCTCAAGACCCCTACGACCCCCCAGACCCCCAAAACCCCTCAGGACCCCCAAAACTCCTAAAACCTCCTCATGATCCCCCAAGACCCCTCAAACCCCCCCCGGGACCCCCTAGAACCCTCCTCAAACCCCCCAGGACCCCCAGGACCCCCCTAAAACCCCTCCAGGACCCCCCAAAAATTCCCCCAAAACCTCCTCAAGACCCCTTAGGAGCCCCCCAGAGCCCCCAAAACCCTCCAGGACCCCCAGAACCCCCAAACTTCGGACCCACCAAAGCCCCCCAAAACCTCCTCAAGACCCCCAGGACTCCCCAAAAACTCCTCCAGGACCCCCAGAACCCCTCAAGAGGCGCCTCAGAACCACCCCCAAACCCCCAAGACTCCCCAAAATTCCCCAAAACCTCCTCAAGACCCCCATACCCCTCGGGCAGATCTGGGACCCCCAAAACCCCAAAACCTCCTCAAGACTCCTCAGGACCCCCAGACCCCCCAAACCCCCTCATGACCCCCAACACCCCCAGGACACCCCAAGACTGCCCAGGACCCCCCAAAACCCCCAAAACTCCTCATGACCCCCCCAAAATCTCCCCAAGAACCCCCAGGATCCCCCAAAACCCGCCCAGACCCCAGACCCCCAAAACCCCTCTACGACCCCCAAAACCCTCCAGGACCCCCCCAAAACCCCCCAGACCCCCAAACCCCCAGACCCCCCCAAACCTCCTACGACCCCAAAACCCCCAGAACCCCCCAAACACCCTCACGACCCCCAAAAACCCCCCAGACTCCCCCAGAACCCCCTACGACCCCCAAACATCCCCTAAGACCCCCCCAAAACCCTCCCCAGACCCTCAAAACCCCTCAAGACCCCCCAAAACCCTCCCAGACCCCCCAAAACCCCCAAACCCCGTCATGACTCCCCAAACCCCCTAGACCCTCCCCAAAAACCCCCAAACCCCCAAAGCCCTCCCAGGACTCCCCAAAACACCCCCAGACCCCCAAATCCCTCACGACCCCCAAAGCCCCCAAAACTCCTCCAGAACCCCCCCAGACCCCCAAACCCCTACGACCCCCCAGGACCCCCGAGACCCCGGGACCCCCAGTCCTTACCTGCCCCCCACCAGCCCAGCAGCCAGGGCTGGGCGCAGCTCTCGCAGAAAAAATCCACCAGGGGCATTTTGGGGCGAATTTTGGGGCGAGGGGGGGAAGAGTAACTCCCCACCCCACCCCCACCCCAAAAAAACTCGCTGCTCTTTATTTACTGGGGAGGTCCCCAATTTTACCCCCTGCTCAAAGCCGGGGGTCATGGGGAAGATTTGGGGTTTTTTGGGGAATTTCAGGATTTTTGGGGGGGTACCTGGGGATTTTTGAGAGGATTCTGGGATTTTTGGGAGGAAGTGGGGGTTTTGGGGCAATTTTGGGATTTTTGGGGAATTTTGGGGGTTTTTTTTGGGGAATTTTGGGATTTTGGGGAGTTTCGGGGTTTTTGAGGGAATTTTGGGATTTTTTTGGGGAGGAGTTTTAGGGGTTTTGGCACCCCAGCCCCCCGCGGTCAAACCCGCACGGGGGGGGTCTCTACATCGCCCCCCACCCCTTTTTTTGGGGGAGGGGATGGAGAGTGAAGCTCCCTCCCCCTTTTCCTCTTCCTCCTCCTTCCTCCTCCTCTTCCTCCTCCTCCCCAATCTGGGGTCCTGAGCCCCCCGGGGTCCTGAGCCCCTGAGATTTTGGGGAGGGGTCAGGGGGTGCCCATGGAGCGGGGGAGGGGCAAAAGGACGCGGGGATGGAGGGGAGGAGGAGGAGTCGGGAAAAATTTGGGGAGGGGTCCTGAGGATTTGGGGAGGGGTCCGGAAAGGTTCTGGGGGGGGTCCGGATAATTTGGGGGGGGTCCTGAGGGGTTTTGGGGGTGCAAAGCGGGGGATGCGCAGTTTTGGGGGAGGGGAGGGGCAGGAATGCGGAGGATGCGGAAAATTTGGGGAGGGGGCTCGTGGGGGAGGGGAGGAGGGGGAGGGGTCCCGGTGGGTTTTTTTGGGGTGTCCGGGGGGTCCGGCTTGGGCTGCGGAGGCCGCGGAAGCTCCGGGAATTTTTGGGGGTGGGGAGGGCGATGGGGTGGGGGAGGGCCGGACGCCTGCGTGAGGTTTGGCCCCGCCCCTCTCGGCCCCCTCCCCCACGGTCACGGTCACGGTCACGGGGGGGGAGGGACACCCCAAAAATGGCAGGAGCCCCAAAAATGGGGCAGGGACCCCCCTAAAAAAAGAGTTTGGAGCCCCAAAATGGCAGAGACCCCAAAAATATCGGGGGTCCCTAAGGGACGCCCCAAAAAATTTTGGAACCCCCAAATGGGTCAGGGACCCCCCCAAGGGACACCCCAAAAATATCGGGGACTCCCAAAAGGGTTGGGACACCCTAAAAATGGGGTAAGAACTCCAAAGTGACTGCCCCAAAATTTTGGGACCCCCAAAAGGCAGGGACCCCCAAGGGACACTCCAAAAGGGTCCGGGACACCCAAGGGACACCTCAAAAGGGTGGGAACCCCAAATGTTAGGGGACCCCAGTGCCACCAGTGCCACCACTGACCACTGACCAGTGCCACCAATGACCAGTGCCACCAGTGCCACCACTGACCACTGACCAGTGCCACCACTGCCACCACTGCCACCATTGCCACCACTGACCAGTGCCACCAGTGCCACCAGTGACCACTGACCAGTGCCACCAGTGACCAGTGACAACTGACCAGTGACCACTGACCAGTGCCACCAGTGCCACCAGTGCCACCAGTGACCAGCGCCACCAATGCCACCAGTGCCACCAGTGACCACTGACCAGTGACCAGTGCCACCAGTGCCACCACTGCCACTAGCGACCACTGCCACCAGTGACCACTGACCAGTGACCAATGCCACCTGTGCAGCAGCACTGACCACTGTCCAGTGCCACCATTGACCAGTGCCACCAGTGCCACCACTGCCACAAATTGCCACCAGTGACCACTGCCACCAGTGCCACCGGTGCCACCAGTGCCACCATTGCCACCACTGTCCAGTGCCACCAGTGACCACTGACCAGTGACCAGTGCCACCAGTGCCACCATTGCCACCATTGCCACTAGTGACCAGTGCCACCAGTGCCACCACTGACCAGTGCCACCAGTGCCACCATTGCCACTAGTGACCAGTGCCACCAGTGCCACCACTGACCAGTGCCACCAGTGCCACCATTGCCACTAGCGACCACTGCCACCAGTGACAACTGACCAGTGACCAGTGTCGCCAGTGCCACCACTGACCAGTGACCAGTGCCACCACTGCCACCAGTGCCACCACTGACCAGTGCCACCAGTGCCACCAGTGCCACCAGTGCCACCATTGCCACCACTGTCCAGTGCCACCAGTGCCACCAGTGCCACCAGTGCCACCAGTGCCACCACTGTCCAGTGCCACCAGTGACCAGTGCCACCAGTCACCAATGCCACCAGTGCCACCACTGACCAGTGCCACCAGTGACCACCGACCAGTGCCACCAGTGCCACCAGTGACCCCGCTGGCTCCAGGGCCTCCCCAGCCCCTCTGTCACTGTCCCAATCCCCATCCCTTCAGTGTCCCCTCAGTGTCCCCAGTATCCCCAGTATCCCCAGTATCCCCAGTATCCCCAGTGTCCCTCAGTGTCCCCAGTGTCCCCAGTATCCCCAGTATCCCCAGTGTCCCCAGTATCCCAGTATCCCCAGTGCCCCAGTGCCCCCAGTATCCCCCAGTATCCCCAGTATCCCCAGTATCCCCAGTGTCCTCAGTATCCCCAGTGTCCCAGTGTCCCACCTTGTCCGAGGCCATCCCCTGACCGCCCGGTGCCTGCAGCGCCTGTCCCCAGTACCCCCAGTGTCCCCAGTACCCCAGTGTCCCCAGTATCCCCAGTATCCCCAGTATCCCCAGTACCCCCAGTGTCCCCAGTATCCCCAGTATCCCCAGTATCCCAGTGCCCCCAGTATCCCCAGTATCCCAGTATCCCAGTATCCCCAGTGTCCCAGTATCCCCAGTATCCCCAGTATCCCCAGTACCCCCAGTATCCCCAGTATCCCCAGTGTCCCAGTATCCTCAGTGTCCCCAGTATCCCCAGTATCCCCAGTATCCCCAGTATCCCCAGTGTCCCCAGTATCCCCAGTGTCCCCAGTGTCCCCAGTATCCCCAGTATCCCCAGTGTCCCCAGTGTCCCCAGTATCCCCAGTATCCCAGTATCCCCAGTGTCCCCAGTATCCCCAGTATCCCCAGTGTCCCCGAGTATCCCCAGTGTCCCCTGTCCCTCAGTATCCCCAGTATCCCCAGTGATCACTCCAATGTATCCCCAGTATCCCCAGTGTCCCCAGTATCCCCAGTGTCCCCAGTATCCCCAGTCCCCCCAGTATCCCCAGTATCCCTAGTATCCCCAGTGTCCCCAGTGTCCCCTGTCCCCCAGTATCCCCAGTATCCCCAGTGTCCCCAGTATCCCCAGTATCCCCAGTCCCCAGTATCCCCAGTATCCCCAGTCCCCGTGTCCCACCTTGTCCGAGGCCATCCCGCTGACCGCCGGTGCGTCTGCAGCGTCTCCAGCTGCTCCAGGCACCAATCGAGCTCCTGCAGCGACTGCAGGGCCAGGGAGCGGGACAGCTCCTCTGGGGACAGGGACACAGTGACACAGGGACAGTGACAGTGACAGTGACACAGTGACACCCTGACAGTGACAGTGACACAGCGACTGCAGGGCCAGGAGCGGGACAGCTCCTCTGGGGGACAGGACAGTGACACAGTGACAGTGACACGGGGACAGGAGCGGACAGCTCCTCTGGGGACATGGGGACAGTGACAGTGACACCCTGACAGTGACAGTGACACCCTGACCAGTGACAGTGACACAGCGACTGCAGGGCCAGGGAGGCGGGACAGCTCCTCTGGGGACAGGGACAGGGACACAGTGACACAGTGACAGTGACAGTGACACAGGGACAGGGACACCCTGACAGTGACACAGCGACGCAGGGCCAGGGAGCGGGACAGCTCCTCTGGGGACAGGGACAGGGGACACAGTGACACCCTGACAGTGACAGTGACATCCTGACAGTGACAGTGACACAGTGACAGTGACACAGCGACTGCAGGGCCAGGAGCGGGACAGCTCCTCTGGGGACAGGGACAGTGACAGTGACACCCTGACAGTGACAGTGACATCCTGACAGTGACAGTGACACAGTGACAGTGACACAGGGACTGCAGGGCCAGGGAGCGGGACAGCTCCTCTGGGGACAGGGACAGTGACACAGTGACACCCTGACAGTGACAGTGACACCTGACAGTGACAGTGACAGTGACACTGACAGTGACAGTGACACCCTGACAGTGACAGTGACACAGCGACTGCAGGGCCAGGAGCGGGACAGCTCCTCTGGGGACAGGGACACAGGGACAGTGACAGTGACACAGGGACACCCTGACAGTGACAGTGACACAGGGACAGGGAGCAGGGACAGCTCCTCTGGGGACAGGGACAGTGACACAGTGACAGTGACACAGGGCCAGGGAGCGGGACAGCTCCTCTGGGGACAGGGACAGGGACAGTGACACCCTGACAGTGACACCCTGACAGTGACAGTGACAGTGACACCCTGACAGTGACAGTGACACAGCGACTGCAGGGCCAGGAGCGGGACAGCTCCTCTGGGGACAGGGACAGTGACACAGGGACAGGCAGTGACAGTGACAGTGACACCCCTGACAGTGACAGTGACACAGCGACTGCAGGGCCAGGGAGGGACAGCTCCTCTGGGGACATTGGGGACAGTGACACAGGGACAGTGACACAGGGACAGTGACACAGGGACAGTGACAGTGACAGTGACACCCTGACAGTGACAGTGACACAACGACAGTGACACAGCGGCTGCAGGGCCAGGGAGCGGGACAGCTCCTCTGGGGACAGGGACACAGGGACAGTGACAGTGACAGTGACAGTGACACAGTGACACCCTGACAGTGACAGTGACACAGTGACACCCTGACAGTGACAGTGACACAGGGCCAGGAGCGAGACAGCTCCTCTGGGGACATTGGGGACAGTGACACAGTGACACCCTGACAGTGACAGTGACACCTGACAGTGACACAGTGACAGTGACAGTGACACCCTGACAGCGACAGTGACACAGTGACAGTGACACAGCGACTGCAGGACCAGGGAGCGGGACAGCTCCTCTGGGGACAGGGACAGGGACACAGGGACACCCTGACAGTGACAGTGACACCTGACATAGACAGTGACACAGTGACAGTGACACAGTGACAGGGACAGGGACAGTGACACAGTGACACCCTGACAGTGACAGTGACACAGTGACAGCGACAGTGACAGTGACACCCTGACAGTGACACCCTGACAGTGACACAGTGACACAGGGACAGTGACACAGTGACACCCTGACAGTGACACCCTGACAGGGACACCCTGACAGTGACACAGCGACGGCAGGGCCAGGGAGGCGCGACAGCTCCTCTGGGGACATGGGGACAAATGGGACAGTGACACAGTGACACAGTGACAGTGACAGTGACACAGGGCCAGGGAGCGCGACAGCTCCTCTGGGGACAGGGACAAGGACAGTGACAGCGACACAGTGACAGTGACAGTGGCAGGGACATGGAAACAGGGACAGTGACACAGGGACAGAGACAGGGGGCACAGACAGTGACAGTGACAGTGACACAGTGACAGTGACAGTGACATGGGGACAGTGACAGGGACACGGGAACAGGGACAGGGACAGGGACAGTGACACAGGGACACAGGGACAGTGACAGTGACACAGTGACAGTGACACAGTGACAGGAACAGTGACAGTGACAGTGACACAGTGACAGTGACAGTGACACAGTGACACAGGGACAGGGACAGTGACACGGGAACAGGGACAGTGACACAGTGACAGTGACACAGGGACAGTGACAGTGACAGTGACACAGGGACAGTGACAGTGACACAGTGACAGTGACACAGTGACAGTGACAGTGACACAGTGACAGTGACACATGGACAGTGACAGTGACACAGGGACAGTGACAGTGACACAGGGACAGTGACAGTGACAGCGACAGTGACAGTGACACATGGACAGTGACAGTGACACAGTGACAGTGACACATGGACAGTGACAGTGACAGGGACAGTGACAGTGACAGTGACAGTGACACAGGGACAGGGACAGGGCACTGGGGTGGCACTGAGGGACCCTGGGGACGGAATTTGGGGACCCCAGCCCGGGGGATTTGGGGACCCCGGAATTCTGGGACCCGCTAGGACTCCAGGGACCCCCAAAGGTCACCCCAAAACCTCCCGGAACTCCCCAAAACTCCCAAAAACCCAAAATCGCCCAAAACCCCCAAACCCCACAAATCCCAAAAACCCCAAAATCCCCTAAAACCTCCCAAAACCCCAAAACCCCCAAAACCCCCAAACCCCCAAAACCCCCAAACCACCAAAAACCCAAAATACCCAAAAAACCCCAAACTCCCCCCAAAACTCCCCCCAAAAACCCAAAAAACCCCCAAACTCCCCCCAAAAACCCCCAAAACGCCCAAATTCCTCCTTAAAACCCCCAAAATCCCCTAAACCCGCCAAACTCCCCCAAAACTCCCCCAAAAACCCAAAATCCCCTAAAGAACCCTCCAAACCCCACCAAAAAACCCCAAAATCCACCCCAAAACCCCCCAAAACCCCAAAATCCCCTGAAAAAGCAAAACCCCCAAAGTTCTCCAAAATCCCCAAAACCCCAACCCACCCAAAAAAAACCCCAAAATCCCGATCCCCAAAAACACCCAAAATCTCCTGAAAACCCCTAAAAACAAAAAAACCCCAAAACCCCAACCCCTCAAAAAAACCCCAAAAATCTCTGATCCCCCAAAAGACCCAAAATCTCCTAAAAACCCCCAAAACCTCCCCGAAAAAACAAAAAACCCCAAAACCCCAAGCCCCCAAAAATCCCCAAAACCCCCAACCCGCCCCAAAAAAAAAACCCCAAAATCCCGATCTCCCAAAAAGACCTAAAATCTCCTAAAAACCCCCAAAAACAAAAAAGCCCCCAAAACCCCAACCCCTCCAAAAACCCCAAAAATCCCCCAAAAGCCCCCAAAACTCCAACCCGCCCAAAAACCCCCCAAAATCCCCGATCCCCCAAAAAGACCCAAAATCTCCTCAAAAACCCCCAAAAACCCCAAAAACCCCAAAAACCCCAACCCCCTCCCCAAAAACCCAAAATCCCCGATGCCCCAAAAAGACCCAAAATCTCCTAAGAACCCCCAAAAAACAAAAAAAACCCAAAAACCCCAACCCCCCAAAAAGACCCAAAATTTCCTAAAAACCCCCAAAAAACAAAAAAAACCCAAAACCCCAACCCCCCAAAAACCCCCAAAATCTCCTAAAAACCCCCCAAAAACCCAAAAAACCCCAAAACCCGAACCCCTCCCAAAAAACCCCAAAATCTCCTAAACCCCCCAAAAAAACCAAATAAAAACCCAAAAACCCCAACCGCCCAAAAAAACCCCCAAAATCCCGATCCCCCAAAAAGACCCAAAATCTCCTAAAAACCTCCAAAAATCCAAAAACCCCAAAAACCCCAAAAACCCCAACCCCCCAAAAACCCCCAAAATCTCCTAAAAACCCCAAAAATAAAAAAACCCAAAATCCCGATCCCCCAAAAACCCCAAAATCTCCTAAAACCCCCAAAAACCCAAAAACCCCAAAACCCCAACCCCCCAAAAACCCCAAAATCTCCTAAAAACCCCCAAAAACCCCAAAAACCCCCGAAAACCCCAACCCCCTCCCCAAAAAAACCCCAAAATCTCCTAAAACCCCAAAACCCCCAAAAACCCCAAAACCCTAACCCCCCAAAAGCCCCAAAATCTCCTAAAACCCCCAAAAACCCCAAAACCCCGAAAACCCCAACCCCCCAAAAAACCCCAAAATCTCCTAAAAACCCCCAAAAAATAAAAAACCCCCAAAACCCGAACCCCCCAAAAACCCCCAAAATCTCCTAAAACCCCCCAAACAATAAAAAAAAAAACCAAAATCCCCGATTCCCCCCAAAAAACCCCAAAATCTCCTAAAACCCCCAAAAAACCCAAACCCCCCAAAATTCCCCTCCCCCCTCACACTGAGAGCGCGGCTTCGCACGGGGGAGGGGCTGGGAGCCAACCGGAGACCTCCTGGGAGGGAGGAGTCAGAGCCGCTCGGGACCCTCCCCAGAATTTGGGGGATTTGGGGAGGGGTCAGTCACGCACGCTGCTGCCCGGGGCGGGGGTCGCGCCTTGGGTCAGGACCGAGAAGTTGCTGCGGACGCTGCGGAGGCTGGCCAGGACCTGGGGGAGGGGCGGGGCTGGGAGGAGAGACCCCCGAGACCACCCAAAAATCCCTGGAGACCCCCTGAGACCCCCAAAAACCCCCAAAAACCCTAGAGACCCCCTGAGACCACCCGAGACCCCCAAAACCCCCCAAAAACCTTGAGACCCCCGAGACCACCTGAGACCCCCTGAGACCACCCAAAACCCCAAAAACCCTGAGACCCCCGAGACCCCCAAAAACCCCAAAACCCTGAGACCCCCCGAGACCCCCAAAACCTTCCAGGACAACCTGAGACCCCCGAGACCCCGGAGACCCCCAAAAACCCCCTGAGACCCCCGAGACCCCAAAAAACACCAAAACTCCTGAGACCCCCTGAGACTTCAAAGAAACCTCTAAACTTAGAATCTCTGAGTCACCTCCAAACCTCTCAAACTGAGATTCCTCCAGACTCAAACCTTCCAGAATAATCGAATCTGAGACCCTATGAGATCTCCCCAAAACCTCCCTGAATTCAGAAGATTCTGTAACTCCAAACTGACTCTGAATTTCAGAGACTTTCTAAAACTCAATTTCTGAGACTCATAGTAATTCCCAAAACTCCCTGACTTCCTAGATCTCCTGAGACTCTCTCCCACAAAAACTCTGATCTCTAAAGGTCTCAGGAGATTCAAAACCCCTAGTATCTTCACAGAGCCTCAATTTCTAAAACTCTATAGACTTAGACTTTACTTCTGAGAGACTCATGAGATGGCCTCAAAACTCAGAATTGAGATCTCAAAACTGAGATTCTAAAACCCTTTAGAATTTAGGTTCTAAACTTCAGATTCTCATGATATTCTCTCAACCTTCATCTCAGTCTCTAAAACTTTCTGAGATTCTCTGAGAATTCTCTTATACTCTTCAAACCTTCTTCATATCTTCTGAGGTCTTCATATACTCTAGGTTCTGTAAAACTAGAGACTCTAATTCAAAACTCTTCTGAGATCCTCTGAGACTTTAAATCTCTACTTCTCAAAACAGACACTCAGGTTCTCAATACCTCATCTCTGAGACTTCTGAATTTCAAATTCACAGAACCTCTCTGATTCTATAATTTCTAACTCAGACTTCAAACTCTCAGATCCTGAACCCCAATAGATCTTTCTATAAACTTATTCCTCTGAGATAGCCTCTTACTCCCTCTGATTCCTCAAATCTCTGATTTCAGATTTCTAGAATCTTCAAAATTCTCTCCAGAATTCTTCTTAATTTGAGACTTCTGAGGTTCTGTTATATTCTCAGATCTTGAGATTCATAAACCTTCTCAGACTTTCAAAATCTTGATAATTTCTGATCAATAGATACTCAGAAACTCCTAAAACTTTAGAATTTCTGAGATCACTCTGAGATTCTCTCAAAATTCAAAACTCCAAAATTAGATTTCTGAGACTCTCTGAGACTCAAAACTCTGAGATCTCTGCAGATCCCTCTCTATAAACCCCAGACCTCTGAGACTTGAATTTGAGATTTTCATAGAGATCTTCTAGAATTCTTCCAGGGTCCCTTGGACCCTGAGAATTTCAAACACCAGGATACCTAGACTCAGTCTCTCAGATCTCTGAGACTCTCTTAGACTTTCAAAACTCCATCTCTCAAACTCAGACTTTCTGTAGCTCTGAGAACTCAAAGCCCCTTAGATCCTCAAAAATTGAGACTTTCTGAGATTCCTCAGTCTCTCTTATCCTGATTCCTCTAAAACCTCTCTGAGAATTTCAAAACGCCCCAGAGACACCTGGGTACTTCACAAACTCTCCTCAGACTCTATCTCAGAACATCTTATCCCCAAACTCTGCATCTCCAAAGTCCTGTCAGACTCTGACCTTCAGAACTTTCATAAATCCTCAAGGATCTCAAAACCCTCCAGACTTCATCCCTAATGAGACTTCAAAACTCTCTGTTAGATTTTCTGATTCTGAATTTCATCTCTAAACTCTCCAGATTTCCAGACTTCTCATCCTCAAACCTCTAGTCCCTTATTCTGAGAATCTCTGAAACCCTGGAATTCCTGGTCTCTAAGATTCTCAAAACTTTGAGATTCTCTCAGAATTTCTGAGACTTTGAGATTCAAAACAAAGAGACTTCTGCACTCAGACTTCTGTACCCTTTGATCCTAATCTGTATTCTCTCAAACTTCAGACTTTGAATTCTAAGACTCTAAAAACCCTTCGGCACTCGATTCTCAAACCTTCTGAGAGTTTCTAAATGCTTCTCAGATATTTAACACCTTCTACTATAAAACTTTCAGACTTTGACTTTGCAGATCTTCAGAATTTCTGAATTTCATAAAATTTTGAGACTTTCAGGGATCTCTTAGAATCCTTCAAATCTCTCTCAGATATTTTAGCACTTCAAACTCCTTCACTCACTGAGATCTTTAGAATTTTGATCTTTGACTTAAACTGAGACACTCAGATCTTCTAGAATCTCTACAGTGATACTTTGAATTCATGAGAATTTCTTCAGAGAGTCCTCTTCAGACTCTGTGCCTTCAGACACTCTTGTATTCTCCTAAACTTCCATGTTCCACTCCATAATAAAGACGACTAAATCCCCTGTTGTATTAAAGAAATTAAATGTTTAAAATGGAATTTGTGAGGAGTAAAATCGTAGAGAGAGTTTAACTCTCTGAATCGATGGGTCTCACAGACAATTAAAGATGAAAACAATAGTATTTTAAAATAGACAATTGGGTAAATTTAATTTTGAAGAATTTTGGGAATATCAAGTGGGGAAGATTTTGGAGGGTCTCTGTGAGATTTGGATACAGTAACATGTAGTCCCAAAAGAGGGTCCTAGTCGACTCTCCTGTCATGATAATTTGGGACATCTGGGGAACTCCAGATTTTATGTAGGTCTCTGAATTGTAGTCCTAAAGCTCAAGCTGTTAGTCCACACTCTGCTGTGAGTAAATTTAGAGCTTTTGTGATCATAGTAATCTTGGGATTTTGGAATAGTTTTGGGAGTTTTTTTTACTTTTTTCAGAGTCTTTAAGATCTAATTGGGATTTATAAATTTGAGTTTTGTATTTTAAATAATGTATTTTGGGGATTTTGAATTTTAGATTTTTTGGGGGATTTTTTACTATTTTTTGGATTTTTGGGGGAATTTTAGGGGATTCTTTTTGGCGGGGGGATTTTGGGGGGATTTTTTGGGGAGGGGTCTCTGAATTCAGGGAGATCTCAGGGGTCCCGAGGATTTTTGGGAGGGGTCCGGGGTTGTTTTTTGGGGGAGGGTCTCTGAGTCCCTGAGGGGGGGGTCTCTGGGGTCTGGGGGTTTTTTGGGGAGGGGTCTCGGGGGTTTTGTTTATTTTGGGGAGGGGTCCGGGGTTGGGTTTTATTTTGGGGAGGGGTCCGGGGGGTTTGTTTATTTTGGGGAGGGGTCTCGGGGGTTTTTTGGGGAGGGGTCTCGGGGGTTTTATTTTGGGGAGGGGTCTCGGGGTTGGTTTTTTTGGGGGAGGGGTCTCTGAGTCCCGGGGTCTCTGGGGTCCGGGGAGTTTTTTGGGGAGGGGTCTGGGGTTGGTTTTTATTTTGGGGAGGGTCTCGGGGGTTTTTTGGGGAGGGGTCTCGGGAGGTTTTTATTTGGGGAGGGGTCTCGGGGGTTTTTGGGAGGGGTCTCGGGAGTTTTATTTTGGGGAGGGTCTCAGGGGTTTTTGAGGAGGGGTCTGGGGTTGGTTTTATTTTGGGGAGGGGTCTCGGGGTTTTTGGGGAGGGGTCCGGGGTTGGTTTTATTTTGAGGAGGGGTCTCGGGGTTTTTTGGGGAGGGGTCTCGGGGGTTTTGTTTATTTTGGGAGGGTCTCGGCACTCACGCCTCGCTGCCGAGGGAGGAGTTCCGGGAGACGCTTTTGGGGAGGGGTCGCACTCGCTGTACAGGAAGGACTCGCGGCGCTGCGGGCGGGGCGCCGGGCTGAGACCCCGGCCCGGGCCGGGCTGGGCCCCGGGGGGCTGCGACCCCCGCCCCACGCGCCGTTCTCCAGCTCCGAGCTGCGGAACGGGACCCCTCCCCAAATTCAGTTCCCGCCAAAATAACCGGTAATCCCAGGAGACCCCTCCCCAAATTCAGTTCCCGCCAAAAGAAACCTGGTAATTCCAAACGACCCCTCCCCAAATTCAGTACCCGACAAAAAAATCCGGGAATCCCGGGGAACACGTATCCCAAACTGCGACCCCTCCCCAAATTCAATTCCGCCAAAATACGGCAATCCCAGGAGACCCCTCCCCAAATTCAGTTCCGCCAAAAATAATCGGTAATCCCAGGAGACTCCTCCCCAAATTCAGTTCCCGCCAAAAAAACCCGGTAATCCCAGGAGACCCCTCCCCAAATTCAGTTCCCGCCAAAATAATCGGTAATCCCAGGAGACCCTCCCCAAATTCAATTCCCGCCAAAACAATCCGGCAATCCCAGGAGACCCTCCCCAAATTCAATTCCCGCCAAAAAACCCGAGCATCCCAAACGACCCCTTCCCAAATTCAATTCCGCCAAAAAATCCGGGGAATCCCGGGAACACGTATCCCAAACTGCGACCCCTCCCCAAATTCAATTCCCGCCAAAATACGGCAATCCCAGGAGACCCTCCCCAAATTCAATTCCCGCCAAAATACGGCAATCCCAGGAGACCCGCAAATTAAATTCCAGACAAAAATAATCCGGGAATTCCAAACGACCCCCGCCCTGAATTAAATTCCCGCCAAAAAACCCGGGAATCCCAAACGACCCCTCCCCAAATTCAATTCCCGCCAAAAAACCTGGTAATCCCAAACGACCCCCTCCCCAAATTCAATTCCCGCCAAAATCCGGGAATCCCGGGAGACCCTCCTCAAATTCAATTCCCGCCAAAAAAACCCCGGCAATCCCAGGAGACCCCTCCCCAAATTCAATTCCCGCCAAAAAAACCGGCAATCCCAAGAGACCCCTCCCCAAATTCAATTCCCGCCAAAATCCGGGAATCCCGGGGGACAAACTGCGGCCCCTCCCAAAATCAATCCTCTCCAAAATCCGGGAAGCCCAAGAGACCCTCCCAAAAATCAATCCCTCCCAAAAATCCCGGATCCCGGGGACGCATGCTCAAACCGCGACCCCTCCCCAAATTCAGTCCCCCAGAAATTCGGGAATCTCAGGAGACCCCTCCCCAAAAAAAAAAAAACCAAAGCAGAGCCTCCCAAAATCAGGACCCCTAACCCAGACTTTTGGGGGGTCTCAGACTTTGGGGGTCCCCAACTTTTTTGGGGGTCCCCAGCCCCATTCCGGGGTGCAGCCCCCACCCTCGCGGTGCCAGGGGGGGGGTTTGTGGGGAGTGGGGAGGGGGAGGGTGACTCACCGCCAGCAAATTTAACAAGCGGCTCCGGGCAGAAAAATTGGGAACTTTTTTGGAAAATGGGATTTTATTTGGAAAATGGGATTTTATTTGGAATTTTTTTTTTTTAAATGGGATTTTTATTTGGAAAATGGGATTTTATTTGGAATTTTTTTTAATGGGATTTTTATTTGGAAAATGGGATTTTATTTGGAATTTTTTTTGGTTTTTTTTGGAAAATGGGATTTTTATTTGGAAAATCGGATTTTTTTTTTTTAATAGGAATTTTTTAATTTTTTTTTTTTAATTTTAGCGGGATCGATTCCCTGGATGAGCCCCAAGTTTGGGGTAAATTTGGGGAGTGCAGAGGATGAGGATGAAATCAGGATGAGGATGAGCTCAGCCCCCGGGGGCGTCCCCCGCTATTTTTGGGAGCGGGGATTTCCTCCCCAACCCACCGGGATCTGCTCCGGCAGCCGGAGACAACCCTGAATCATCTCAATTTTATTTTTATTTTTTTTATTTTAATGGTCACAGGTGACTCATCTCCCCCTCGGAACAAAAAAAAAAAAAAAACCAAAAAAAAAAAAAAAAAAAAGAAAATACTTTAGGTATCCCACATCCCAGTGTGAATTTTTGGGGGATTTTGGGGATCCCATACCCCCAATGTGAATTTTTGGGGGGATTTTAGGGATCCCACACCCCAATTTGAATTTTGGATGGATTTTGGGGATCCCACACCCCGATTTGAATTTTGGATGGATTTTGGGGATCCCATACCCCAATGTGAATTTTTTGGGGGATTTTAGGGATCCCACACCCCAATTTGAATTTTTTGGGGATTTTAGAGATCCCACACCCCAATGTGAATTTTTGGGGGATTTTAGGGATCCCACACCCCAATGTGAATTTTTAGGGGATTTTAGGGATCCCACACTGCAATGTGAATTTTGGGAGGATTTTAGGGATCCCGCACCCCAATGTGAATTTTTTGGGGGATTTTAGGGATCCCACACCCCAATTTGAATTTTTCTGAGGGATTTTAGAGATCCCACACCCCAATGTGAATTTTTAGGGGATTTTAGGGATCCCACACTGCAATGTGAATTTTTGGGAGGATTTTAGGGATCCCGCACCCCAATGTGAATTTTTGGGGGATTTTAGGATCCCACACCCCAATGTGAATTTGGGAGGATTTTAGGGATCCCACACCCCAATTTGAATTTTTTTGGGGGATTTTAGAGATCCCACACCCCAATTTGAATTTTTGGGGGATTTTAGAGATCCCACACCGCAATTTGAATTTTGGGGGATTTTAGGGTCCCACACCCCAATTTGAATTTTGGATGGATTTTAGAGATCCCACACCCCAATTTGAATTTTTTGAGGGATTTTAGAGATCCCACACCCCAATTTGAATTTTTGGGGATTTTAGAGATCCCACACCCCAATTTGAATTTTTCTGAGGGATTTTAGAGATCCCACACCGCAATGTGAATTTTTTGAGGGATTTTAGAGATCCCACACCCCAATTTGAATTTTTTTGAGGGATTTTAGAGATCCCACACCGCAATGTGAATTTTTGGGGGGGATTTAAGTGTCCCGCACCCCAGTGTGAATTTTGGGGGTTTCTCCGCGGGGGATTCCGGCCCCGGGCAGGAGGAGGAGGAGGAGGAGGAAGGAAATGCTCGTCCCGCTCTCCCTGCCCTGTTCCCGACCATCTGCCGCGCCTCCTGCGCGTTAATTAACGGCGCTAATGAGGCCGGAGCTGCCGGAAGGAGCCGGAGCGTTCCCGAAAATAAAAAACTTCCCAGCCGGGAACGGGAATAACGGGAATAACGGGGATAATGGGAATGGGAATAACGGGAATAACGGGAATAATGGGAATAATGGGAATAATGGGAATAATGGGAATGGGAAATGGCAATAATGGGAATGGGAATAATGGGAATAATGGGAATGGGAAGAATGGGAATAATGGGAATAATGGGAATGGGGAATGGGAATGGGAATAATGGGAATTACGGGAATGGGGAATGGGAATGGGGAATGGGAATGGGAATGGGAATAATGGGAATGGGAATGGGGAATGGGAATGGGGAATGGGGAATGGGAATGGGAATGGGAATGGGAATGGGAATAATGGGAATGGGGATGGGAATGGGGAATGGGAATGGGGAATGGGAATGGGAATGGGAATGGGAATAATGGGAATGGGAATGGGGAATGGGAATGGGAATGGGAATGGGAATGGGAATAATGGGAATGGGAATGGGGAATGGGAATGGGGAATGGGGAATGGGGAATGGGAATAATGGGAATAATGGGAAAGGGGATGGGAGCCGGGATGGGAATGGGAATGGGAATAATGGGAATGGGGAATGGGGAATGGGAATGGGAATGGGAATGGGGATGGGAATGGGAATGGGAATGGGAATAATGGGAATGGGAATGGGGAATGGGAATGGGAATGGGAATGGGGATGGGAATGGGAATGGGAATGGGAATAATGGGAATGGGGAATGGGAATGGGAATGGGAATGGGGATGGGAATGGGAATGGGAATGGGGATGGGAATGGGAATAATGGGAATGGGGAATGGGAATGGGAATGGGAATGGGGATGGAATGGGAATGGGAATGGGGATGGGAATGGGAATGGAATGGGAATGGAATGGGAATGGGGAATGGGAATGGGAATAATGGGAATGGGGAATGGGAATGGGAATGGGAATGGGGATGGGAATGGGAATGGGGATGGGAATGGGAATAATGGGAATGGGGATGGGAATGGGAATGGGGAATGGGGATGGGAATGGGAATGGGGAATGGGGATGGGAATGGGAATGGGAATGGGAATGGGAATGGGAATGGGAATGGGAATGGGAATAATGGGAATGGGGAATGGGAATGGGAATGGGAATGGGGATGGGAATGGGAATGGGAATGGGGATGGGAATGGGGATGGGAATGGGAATAATGGGAATGGGGAATGGGAATGGGAATAATGGGAATAATGGGAATAATGGGAATAATGGGAATGGGGAATGGGAATGGAATGGAAATAATGGGAATAATGGGAAAGGGGATGGGAGCCGGGATGGGGAACGGGAATGGATGGAGGGCTCCCAGCACCGGTACTGGTATCGTGCTGAGGGCTCCCAGTTCGGTACTGGGATGGTGCTGGGCGGGTCCCGTCTGGGATGGGGTTTGAGGGGTGGACTGCCTCTGATCCCGGTACCGGTACCGGATCGAACACTGAGGTCGAGGTCCTACTCTCCAGTACCGGTACCGGGATGACACCGGGTGAGCTCCCATCCCGGTACCGGTACCGGGATGACACTGGGGAGCTCCCACTGCCGGTACCGGTACCGGGATGACACAGGGTGTGGTGCCACCTCCGGTACCGGTACCGGGATGACACAGGGGTGTGGTGCCACCTCCGGTACCGGTACCAGGATGACACTGGGGTCGGGTCCTACCTCCAGTACCGGTACCGGGATGACACTGGGGGTGGTGCCACCTCCGGTACCGGTATGACACTGGGGAGCTCCCACCGCCGGCACCGGTACCGGGATGACACTGGGGAGCTCCTATCTCCAGTACCGGTACCGGATGACACTGGGGAGCTCCCACCGCCGGTACCGGTACCGGGATGACACTGGGGGAGCTCCCACCTCCGGTACCGGTACCGGGATGACACTGGGGGAGCTCCTATCTCCAGTAACGGTACCGGGATGACACTGGATGTGCTCCCACCTCCAGTACCGGTACCGGGATGACACTGGGGGAGCTCCCACCGCCGGTACCGGTACCGGGATGACACTGGGGGAGCTCCTATCTCCAGTACCGGTACCGGGATGACACTGGGGGAGCTCCCACCTCCGGTACCGGTACCGGGATGACACTGGGGTGTGCTCCCATCCCCGGTACCGGTACCGGTATGACACTGGGGGAGCTCCCATCCCCGGTACCGGTACCGGTATGACACTGGGGTGAGCTCCCATCCCCGGTACCGGTACCGGGACGATACCGGGGGGTCCCGGGGGTCCCGCCGCCCTCACCTACCGCTTGCCGGGGGTCCCGTGCAGGGACGAGGGCCAGGACATGCGGGCGCTGCGCAGCCCGGGCCGGTCCCCGGTGTCCACGGCGTCCGCCCGCTCCATGGGCCGGGCCCGGTGCCGCTCGGTGTCGGAGAAGCCGCGGTGCCGGATGCGGATCGGGGTGCGGGGCTGGCGCCAGAGGTGCTGCGGGGGCGCAGCGAGCCCGGAGCCTCCCGGGGCACCGGCAGCGACAGCGACAGGCTCTTCCTGGAGCCCGGTACCGGCTCCATCATCGCCGGCACCGGGGGAACCGGACACCCGGTGACGGTACCGGAGCAGCTCCCGGTAGCGCGGCTTCTCCCGGTGCCGGTTCTTAGCGACCCGCGGTACCGGCAGCGGCTCCTCCCGGTACCGGGCTCCTCATGGCTCCGTGGAAAAGAACCGGGGAAGAACCTCCCGGTGCCGCCGCCGGTGCCGCCGCCGGTGCCGCCCCCGCTCGGGGCTCGGCGCCTCCCCCCGCCCCCGGGACCACCCCCCACCCCCGAACGGCTCCGCCCGGACCCCGCGGGCCCCCACGCAGAGTCACGACAGCGCTGCCCCCGCTCCGTTAACCGGGGATCCCTCCCCCGGTATTCCCGGAACGGGGATCCCGGATTTTCCCCTGTTCCCCGCTCCGTTAACCGGGGATCCCTCCCCCGGTATTCCCGGAACGGGGATCCCGGATTTTCCCCTGTTCCCCCGCTCCGTTAACCGGGGACCCCTCCCCGGTGTTCCCAGAGCGGGATCCTGATTTTCCCTGTTCCCTCCGTTAACCGGGGATCCCTCCCCGGTGTTCCCGGAATGGGGATCCCGCATTTTCCCTGTTCCCCCGCTCCGTTAACCGGGAATTCTCTCCCGGTATTCCCCGGAACGGGGATCCCGAATTTTCCCCTGTTCCCGCTCCGTTAACCGGGGATCCCTCCCCGGTATTCCCGGAACGGGGATCCGGATTTTCCTCCCCCGCGATTGGGGGATTCCCTCTGCCCAAAAAAATCCCCCTCCCCCAAATTTCCATTATGGGGATGCCCCTCCCATTTAGGGACCCCCTGCTGCCCCTCAAGTCCCAATTTGGGGTTGGGGTTTAGGAACCCCCAAAGCAGCACCGGGACCCCCCAAACCAAGCAGGGCACGGACCCCACTGCAGATTTGGGGCGGGGTCGGGGGGGATCCCCCCGAATTTGGGGGTGTCCCCCCATTTCCATGACACTGCCACACTGGGGGGGTCACGCCCTCCCACAGAGCCCCCAAAATCTGTGAGGGGGCACTCGGGGGGCAGCACAGCCCTCAAATCTGGCAGTGTCCCCATGCCCACCCCAAGGGACACCCCCAAAATCCCCCCCAAAATCCCCCTCACCTGCCCCGGCCCCGCCGCCCCGGTGTCTCCTCATGTGGGGAACGGGGGGAACCCGAAATGTCCCGGGGGGCGGCGCGAGCTGCGGGGGAGAGAGGCGGGTGAAGGCGAGCGTGGAGACCCCGGTAACCCCGGTAACCCCGGTAACCCCCGGTAACCCCCCGGTAACCCCCGGTAACCCCCGATACTCTCGGTACCCCCAGGTAACCCCGGTACCACCCGGTAACTCCTCCAGTTCTGCTTTTCCCATTCCCGATGCTGCTCTCCCGTTCCCGGTTCCCTTTCCCTTCCTGGTGCTCTTCCCTTCCTGGTTCCCGTTTCCCATTCCTGGTTCCCTTTCCCATTCCCGGTTCCTTTCCCCATTCCTGGTTCCCATTCCCATTCCCGGTTCCTTTCCTCCCCATTCCCGGTTCCCTTTCCCCATTCCCGGTTCCTTTCCCCATTCCCGGTTCCCTTTCCCCATTCCCGGTTCCGTTTCCCCATTCCCGGTTCCCTTTCCCGTTCCCGTTTCCCATTCCTGGTTCCCTTTCCCGTTCCGTTCCCTTTCCGTTCCGGTTCCCCATTCCGGTTCCTTTTCCCATTCCTGGTTCCCTTTCCCATTCCCAGTTCCCTTTCCCCGTTCCCGTTTCCCCATTCCTGGTTCCCTTTCCCCATTCCTGGTTCCCTTTCCCATTCCCGGTTCCTGTTTCCCCATTCCCGGTTCCCTTTCTCCCATTCCCGTTCCCCGTTTTCCCGTACCCGGTGCTATTCTCCCATTCCCGGTTCCCTTTCTCCCATTCCCGGTTCCCTTTCCCCATTCCCGGTTCCCGTTTCCCCATTCCCGGTTCTCTTTCCCCATTCCCGGTTCCCATTCCCCATTCCCGGTTCCCTTTCCCCGTTCCCGGTTCCCTTTTCCTTTTCCCGTTTCCCATTCCCCATTCTCAGTTCCCTTTCCCCATTCCCGGTTCCCTTACTCCCATTCCCGGTTCCCTTTCCCCATTCCCGGTTCCCTGTTTCCCCATTCCCGGTTCCTTACCCATTCCCGGTTCCCTTTCCCCATTCCCCGGTTCCCTTTTCCCATTCCCCGGTTCTCTTTCCCATTCCCGGTTCCCTTTCCCGCTCCTGGTTCCCTTTTCCCCATTCCCGGTTCCCTTTTCCCGTTCCCTTTTCCCCATTCCTGGTTCCCTTTCCTTTCTCCGTTTCCCATTCCCCATTCTCAGTTCCCTTTTCCCCATTTCCGGTTCCCTTTCCCATTCCCGGTTCCCATTCTCCCATTCCCGGTTTCCTTTCCCAATTCCCGGTTCCCTTTCCCGTTCCCGTTTCCCCCATTCCTGTTCCCTTTCCCATTCCCGTTCC